>JBBPQW010000507.1:0-18424 GCA_038092695.1 Boletus rubropictus
TACCGGCTAACCGGACCGGAACGTCGGTCTTGGAAACTGGGACCGACCCAATTACAGACCGAGCCACTCAAAGCCGAAACTGGCTCTCAGTTAGCCGAGCCGCGGCAACACTAAGTGGGTATGTAGTTCAGTTTGTGCATACATTCCCTTCTCTGTATACTCGTGCACAATGTCTGACCACATGTCATGGACAGTAGTGATCTTTCGGATCTTCAGTGTGGTTGAGTCCAGGATCCACTGAGTAAGTAGATGTTTTGAGATGCCCTTGTCCTTCCTCCATTTGTTAATCTCCAGTGTCTGCACAGCTGTGGGTGTAGCATATGTTGGCAAAGGGGAGGTGCCATCAAAGTGGCCCCACATCCCTTTTGCTTCAACAGCAACCTGAAAACAGAAAGCGAAGATCACCCAGTTGGTTCCTTTGACATCCAATTTAGGTACATTGTTTGGCAATGTGTCAGTGGTGATGGGGGTTACAGACATTGCAATAGGTTCAGCAGAGTTTCAGTTAGAGCAATGAGGCAGGGCTCATAACCTGTGAAAGCTAACAGAGGATTGGGATGGAGCACATGGCTAAGTGATGATACTCAGTTGCATGTAGGGCAATGGACTGAGGTTGTCAGCTATCAAGTGAGACACTAAATACTGAGTAGTATATGTACTCGAGCATAAAAGGAAATACAGGGTGAACAAGGGTCAAAACAAAAGGCAAAGGGGTGGGCATACAATAGGTGTCATCACAGACTAGGACGACCCTATCATGCTATTGTCTTACATCATAAGTGAAGGGTAGCTAAAGGTACATAAGATCCGTAGAATGTAGGGGCGCGGTCGGATGCGCGGCGGCGCGCACGATTGCCTATTCTGACAGCTTCGTTAGGGTTAGTAATTGGGCAACCCAGGTGGAAATGGTACAGTATAATCAGAGGTAATACGCGATGACCTAAAAATGTCACAAAGTCATGTGATCTGTGTGACTCATGACTGTGGCTGTGACTGACGCGGAGCCGCGAAGTCATTTGAATGAGCTCTTGTCGTCCTCACCGTCTCAGACGACGACCAAAGTCACCATGACTGCCTCAGTTGCGGGAGACAGCAGTGACGACGAATCATACTGGGAGGAAGTACACATTTCAGAACAGCATCAGCAACAATTCGACATATCCCTCGAGCCCGAGCTCTCCTCCTCTACCCCACGGCAAAACATTGAAATCACTCTCCAAGGACAGCCCAAGAGGGAAGACACCAAGTAAGTCCTCTTTACCTCTTCGCTTCTGTACTCGTCTGATTCGGTGTGCACGCGAACAGGAAAAAGGCGGCCGCTGCCTTACACGCCAAACGCGTCCTCCGAACAACCAGTCACAAGATCCATACCGTCGCTCTCCTCGCCAACGCTTGGATACGGAACAAGTGGCTCAACGACCCCTTGCTCCATGTGAGCGTCCTCTCATCCTATCCTATTTGACCCCTCACCTCCATTGCAGCTGACTCGTCACACTAGGCCCGGCTCCTCTCTATCACTCCTCTCTCGCTCCAGAATGGATTCGCAATGATACACAAGTCGCGTGTTCCAGATCAGAACAAACGTGGTCGACTATTCGAAGGCGCTGTCGATCGCCTTGTTACCTGGTGGTGTGAGACCTTCTTCTCCCTCACGCCCACCGGGCACATCAGGAGTAGGACATTTGAGGAAGTCGAGGATGAGACTGCACTGGCCAGCGAACCCGACGACCGCGGCTATGAACGCATCCGGAGCGTTGAATCCCTCATGAAACATGTGCTGATGCAGCATGGGTGTAGAGATACCAGCGCGCAGCTCTTCACTGCTCTGTGTCGGGCACTGGATATTCCCGCAAGGCTTGTCGTCAGCTTGCAAAGCGTTCCTTGGAAATCGAGAGCTGGGAAACCAGCTCCACAAAGAGAAAACTCTAGAGGTAGGGACAAAGCGCCACAGAGAGTCGCCGATGATCACAAAGACCTTGCGACTGATGATCAAAGTGAGATGGTTGACATCCCCGTCCCGCCTTTCAAAGGTACATTCAGGCCAGATCATGTTTGCCGAATCGTTTCGGAAGAACGTGCCGTCAGCGTGTACTCACGTCTTAGTTTACAGGCAAAGGCAAGGAGATAATAAAGCCAGTTGATAAGCTTCGCAAACGAAAAAGTCAATCTACTAGCCGGAATGGATCACCTGCCTCAGGGCCAAGATCACTGAGTGTGTGGAATGCATTGCCATTTCACGGCTCTGTTTAAGCGATTATGTCAATTTGCAGAATCGCCGAATCCGACGACTACACCGCCTGTCTTTTGGACGGAGGTGTTTTCCCGTGCAGACTCGCGTTGGCTGCCTGTGGATCCCATCCGCGGCATTGTCAATAAACGACACGTTTTTGATCCGAGCCATAATCAGAACACAGGGACAAGCAAAATCCCCACCAGGCAAGATAACCGAATGGTGTATGTCATTGGTCTTGAAGAAGACGGTTTTGGTCGCGATATCACAGCGCGGTATGCCCGCGAATACGCAGCCAAAGTATCCAAAGTGCAAGCTGTCGGTGGAGGTTCTACTAGTGGCCGGAAAGAATGGTGGGCTAGAGTGGTGCAATCCATCACGAGACCCTATCGCCTTGTATGTATAATCCAAACTCCGTTGGCGGGACGGAAATGAATGCATTCTGATCTTGACTTCTCTTTGTTCATAGCAAAGGGACGACCTCGAGGACGATGAATTACACACGCATCAGTTGACTGAAGGCATGCCGACCACGATCGCGGGCTTCAAGAACCATCCCTTGTGCGTACATGCATTCCCTTTTTTCCCTCCTACGATTTCCTGCTGGTGTGCAGTCGACTTATCTTTATCGCGCCGCATTCATTAGGTACGCCTTGGCTCGTCATCTCAAACGCGACCAAGTCATTGATCCTCCCACGGAGCTTGGCAAATTCAGAGGGGAGCCTGTATATCCACGTTCGTGTGTGATTTCTCTGAAGACTGCGGAGAATTGGATGCGACAGGGTCGCGTAATACGTCAAGACTGTCAACCTATGAAAATGATCAAGCGACGCGCGGTGACCGTCAGCCGACAACGGGAGATGGAACTCGCCCTCGAACGGGCCAAAGCAGAAGGGCACGTCGGCGGTGATGTAGAAATGATGCAAGGGTTGTATTCATTCTCACAAACGGAGGTGTACACGCCGGAACCGATCAAAGACGTGCGTGCTATATTATTTTTCTTTCGCTTTGTCTCTTCTCCCTTCGGGAGTTGACGAAATGATTTCTTTTTCGAGTAGGGAAAAATCCCAAAGAACGAATTCGGCAACATTGACTTGTACGTGCCGTCCATGTTGCCGCAAGGCGCGGCACATATCCCATGTACGTGTACTCGATCTATTTTACTTGTTGGCCGAGTCAACTTATCGTGGTACGTAGTCAAGGGGGCTGCAAAAGTTGCCAGGAAACTCGGGTTCGATTATGCAGAGGCGGTGGTACGTGACACATTTTCTGATCGAACACGCGCAAGCGCATGACTTGACCCCTGAATCTGTCTGGGTGTCGCGATTCCATTTATCGATTCAGACGGGATTCGAATTCAGAAAACGAAGGGCGATGCCTGTCATCCAAGGAATCGTCATCGTCGCCGAGAACGAAGACGTGATCGTGGAGGTGTGTGTTATTATCGGGTTCGCATCGCCCCTTCATATCCCAGTGTGCCTGCCTTATTTGTTTGCCGACCCATTTTGTTATTTGTGTCCGGTTCATGACTGATGCGATTTTTTTTTTTGGGGGGGGCGGCGATCTAGGCGTGTCTAGAAGCGGAACAAGATGCGGAAGAGAGGGCGCGTGTAAAGCAGTTAGAGTGGGCGTGTAAGCGGTGGATACGACTCATACACGGTCTTCGTATTCGGGAACGACTTCAAAAGCAGTATGCGTTGGGTGAAACAGACGAGAATGGTGCACCTCTCGAGCAACAACAACAACAACAGCCACTACAACGAGAATTGTGGCTCGACACGGATGGAAATGAGGTAGGTCCATTAGATGGATTAGGCTGAGCCGGGGTGAGGCTTATCTCTTCCGCTATCGCAGCAACCGGGAGGATATCTCACTACTGCGGACGACGTAGTAGAGCCCTTCCACCTCCCGGGCGATGTCCATCAGTACGACACCACGACGGTGGCGACAACGTCCACAGCATGCTTAGGTGGGGACGATGGTCGAGGTCGTCCCCATACCCGTCCTCAATTGGGCGAGGCCATGGACGTTGTGACTGCATCGATTTCTCAAGATCGATTGCCCGCCCCTAATGGGGACGACGATGCTGATGAGGAAGAAATGGAAGCGGAAGCTGAGATGGCGGATCTCCAACCCGGGGCTCGTAAAGGCGCTCCAAAAACGATGCGTGAACTCGCCGAGTCGTATGCACAGCGACAGGCGACGCCACCATCGCAAAGGGAAAAGGAAGACGATCTCGCGATGGTGGAATCCGACGGTCGAGAGCGTGTTCTGGAAGAAGGGACATCGAGAGGCGGGGGTGAAGGACCGGGATGTCGAACCTCGAAGGGACGACCGGGGACGAGAAAGAGAGCGACGCGGACGTCAAAGAAGAGGACACGCGGACGGAGTGAGAGCGCGGGTGCTTCTGATGTCGATGGGCAGGAAGAAGGAAACAGCACCCCTCTGAAGCGTCGACAACTCGAGGCGTCCGTCATGTCAGGTGCCGCTCCCCCTGGCCCTGCCCCTATCTCTACCCTTTCATCGATGTCCAACGCCGACTCCAGAGCCGGACCGGGACGTGTGCTTCGACCACGACCCCAAAAGAGCGCAGCGCGACTTCAACAAGAACGTGAGATGGAAGAGGCGTATGGAAGGGCTATCGCAGACTAGATGCTTCCGTTCGCTCTTTCTTTTTCAGTATAGCTATACCGTATTATCCTAAACGTTCTCGTCTTGCACACAATCTCCTAATACACTTGATGTCGCCCAGCGCTACGAAACGTGCGCGGATGCGAGCAGGTCTTCTCCCTGTATCGACGAATTGGGTGTAAGCAGGGGTACGAGACGTGCAAAGGTCAAGTAGGACGTATGTCCCCGTACGTCCGGGGACACCTTTGCATAGTTGAGCTTCGCAGGCGCAAGCGCCTGACTCGGCCCCGCAATCGCGGCGCCGGCACCCTTCGTCCATGGTGTGGGGGGCACGATCTCACACCTCGACGTCTCCCCTCCATCCTCTCCCTCCCTCCCGTCGCTCCCCTCGAATTCAAGGACGAGTGCGGGTCCAGCTGACGCTACCTCCACTCTCGCTCTCTTATCCGTTCCTCCCCCCTCTACCGCCCGCTCTGGCCCTGCCTCTGCGCCAGCCCCCGTACCCACGCTCAGCTCCCTCCCCCTATCGTTCTCCGCTGCCATCACCATTGTCATCGCCATCCCTTCGTCATCCTGCCGTTTCCGCTTCCCAGCGCCCGCAATCTGACGCTGCCGCTTCTCCTCCCGACGGCGTTCCATCCCTTTGAGTTTTTCAACGACCTGGCTGAGCGAACGGGGCGGTGGTACCGCATGGACTTCATGCGGACGAAGGAGGGTTTCAAACATGGTGATATCTTATCGGAGGCCGGGACGGTAGGAGGTTTTTTTTTTTTTTTGAAACGATGTGGGCGTGACATCCGTTGGCGCCGGTGAGGGGGGAAAAGAGGGTGGCAACCAGCATGACGGCACAGCGGTGGAAATTGGTACGTTAGAGACGGAATGATGGTGCGACCGTAGAAGAGATGGTGACGTACCCGTGAAACCAGCTTCGTTGAGTGCGCTGACGGTGCGCAAGACTTGTTCCATGCATGGACTGAAGCAACATATCCGTGTCGGGCGGTCTTTCTAAAGCGGAAAAAAAAAAGTGGGAAACAAAAAATAAAATAAAATAAAAAGAGACAGAGGCAGAAATCAATCATCAAATCCATCAGATTTCTGTCTGGCGTAGGAAGAGTTTGACGTAGAGTACGTACCCGCAACGCTTTTTTCGCGTGCTCGATGGCATCCCAGGGTGCGGGAAGGTCGAGGAAGACTGGATTGAATGGGAAACGAAGGGAAGAACGTGTGAGCGATGAGATGGGACGGCATGACAAGTTGGAGGAACGAAACGAGGGAAACGTACCCGAATCGACGAGGCTCTCAACTGTAAAGCCGTCTTTGCATACGTTTCGATGCGTCAGGGTGACGATGTCTTCCATTCCATGAAGGACAAACTCTTCTCTGGTAATAGCCAATGGCGTCATAATGTGTAGGAATGGGATGGGATGGGTTCCGAGGAGAAGACAGAAGACGCACCTCGCCTTATTGGCGCGTGCCTCATGGAACTCGTAGGAATAGAGATGGCCGGAGGTGCCGATGGTTCTGGCGACAGAGTGCGAGAAGGAACCTGAGCCCGTACCTGAGGCAAATGGAACTCTCATGAGCAACGTGAACGATGACCACCCATGTGTATCCGGATCATATCATTGAAAAGGAACAATCAACTCGAGGCAAATGGAAGGCGAGAGCTGGGGAGAATGATTGGAATCTTGTTATCGAGGCGGCTGAAGGGACATGTGGTGGAGAGAAGAGGAGTGGAACACGAAGCAGCGTACATCGAGATGGGCAAAGGAGAGCGCACCTGCTTCGATAACACGGCTGCCACGTCGAACATCAAGCCACGATATGACGAAGGCGATATCGGCAAGATAGAGAATCTGGGTGCGGTGGGGTAGTGCCATCGTCCAGAGCTCCGGTGTGGGGCGGAGAACGTGGACGAAACCCTTGCCGTTGCGTGATCCGACCTTGGAACCATAGGGAACGCCAATGAGATCGTCGTGCCTGTAGTAGCCAAAGCGACTGTTCAGGTCCTTTCCTGGGGTGATGAGGAGCGGTTGGACGAGTTCCCTGGTCTACGAAGCGATGAGCGACCGTGTGGACATGCTGGGCTGAGCGCACCTGCCATATGATGACGAGGTCACCGGGAGCGATGGCGCGGGCAGTCGACCACATTGTGGATCGCAGTAGCTAAAACGAGGCAGAGATTGAGATGTGTAGCTCGTTGATGCGAAGATCTCGCGAATCGTACACTCTAAATTAACCCTTTCTCACCGCCGAGCCTAGTGCGATCAGACCGCGCCGTCTACGCATTGCAACCAACGCCAGGCCTGGCCGTGGCGCCGACCTCCTCGATTCCTAGGTGCGCCCTTTTCCTGTTTCTCGTACTCGCAGCGGTTGCGTCGTAAAACACACCGGCGAGATGTTAATATGTTCATCACCTCGGGCCTATTAATTAGAACCTTCATGACTGATAAAAGACCACCCTTGGTACCGCTTGCCTCGTCCTGTCTTCCACCACCATCTCTTACCACCCCACCTGATCGTCAGGTGAATGGATTCCTCCACCACACCCCGTGTCTCATGTAGTATGTTGTTCGCTTCCCCCAGCACATGCTGTTGCTGACGCAGTCGACAAGTTGCCATTGTCGACTTCTCGGAAGACGTGGGTCACTCACTCTCTTTCGTATACTCTGCAACATACACCCCACATAGGTTCGCTGGCTCTTCGTCACCGAGTCTATCAGCGAGCTCTTGGGTCCGTCCTCTGCGTCGCGTCCTACGTTTCTGCGGGGTTCATGTCTTTCCTTCCCAGGTTACGAACCTCGCGATGTCATCGGACGTCCTGCGGTCGAGCTCGTACACCCCGAAGAATTTCCTGCAGTCAGAAAGCTCCACTAGTAAGCATAAGCTTTCGTTGTCGCCCCTCTTATTCTTATCGTTTATTGGTTATCGCAGCGAAACTATCCGCCAAGACAAGGCGGCAACCATTGCATATCTTCGTCTCAAACACAAGGATCCATTCAAGGGTTATCTCCTTTGTTCCGTCGTCAGTCGTTTGCCTTCCCTGTATGGTCATACGAGTCGTTGATTCCCCTAGTCACGTACTGTGGTCCATAACGTGCTCGTTGGGAGTATCTCCCTTGCAGTACCAGGCCCAAAGGCTTTCCAGAATGCGTCAACGGCACAAGAAGTCGTTGTCGTAACCCCCACGGCAACGGACTTCGAATTTCGCGTAGGTTCCCTGTCGGATCTTCTCCCATTCATGGCAGCGCTCACCACTAAAAACAGCGCTGGGGTGATCCCTCACCCATGCCTCCCAGTCCACTTCCGCTCATACCAGGTCTCACGGATATCTTCGAAGATCCCACTCCAGATGATGACCAACCCAAAGCCACACCACCTCCGATTCTCACATACAAACCTCTCCCATCACAATCATCACGCTCGGCACTTATACTTGATCGGTTTTCGATCCACTGCCCGGTCCAATATTGCTCCAATGACCATCTTCTATCTACCACAGCTGTAATGGGGCGCAGTTTTTTCGACTTTGTGGCGCCTCGGAGTGACAAGATAGTCCGTAGTTGGATTGACGTGATCAAGGCATGGGGCGTCAATGAACGTGGTCAGCCGAGCGACGGTGGATTTGGATATGGGAAATTCTTGCTACTTTCGAAGGGTAGAGATTCTAGGTAGGGTCGGTTCTCTCGTCTTTTCCTTTTTTTTATCCATGAACATTCTTCCTTACGCTTTATTTCCCACCCATCATCTACTCAGGACCGACGGGACACCTGAAGTTCCTGCGAGTCGCCGCCGTGACTTGACGGCAGTGACATCGAGAAGCCGAGGCCGATTACCAACCCCGACCGCCAATGGGTCGTCCGCGCGTTCGCGAATACACGCGTCACCGGCACCCTCAAGCGACACAACAATGTCGTTTGACAAGGAGATCTTGGTCGATGCCATTTTCTCGGGCCACTCTGACGGTATTTTGGTCATCCTCCGTACAACATCCTCTTGCACGTCGCCCTGATTAGAGGCGCTCTTTGTGGTGTTTTTTTTTTTTTTTTTTTCTGTGCGGATGTATCTCGTCGGGAAGTACCACAATTGTACCACCGGGCAGAGATGCCTGCGCCAGCATCGGCTGCTTGCGCAAAAGAAATCAATGGCGGTAACACTAGAATTCGATCTCAAGGGCTAGCGGATCATAGTTCGCATCCGATAGTCCGACTCTCGTGGACATCGCGGAGGAGAGGGCGAGTCGTGACGTAAGCGGTGCCTCATTTTCAGGAACCCTTCAATGCCATTACATTTTATTTTTCTCTTGGGTAACTTTACAATAAAAAAAAGATGTACAGTACAATAAAAAGTTCCGCTTCCAACGAGATTGTCTCTCATGTCCTTGACCACGTCAAACTCGCCTCCCCAATTGAGAAAATGATACCGTTAACCGTTTCGGTGTGTTTGCAGGACGTTTTTAATATTTACGAGCACGCTCCCAGGCCAGATGGGTTTCGTTTGTGAGCTTATTTGAATTTACTGTTATAATAACACCGTAATCCCCGGCGAGTACTTACCACAGCGATAAACGTTCAAGAGTCCGTGTTGTGTCCGGGGCGCAACGTTGTAACCTATCCATTTAATCGTCTCCATTTGGAGGAGGCGCCGAGGCCAAGCACGGACAAAACTCCCCGAGAGCCGAACGGAGGCGAAAGGTGTTCGAGGGGTATTGCTGCCGTTCATCATGATTTCCCATCTCTACCGCACGCTACGGCCACTTTCCGATTCGAGGGTCGCGGGAAGTGATGGAGACGATACAATCGCTGCTCATGGCAAGGCTGGGCATTCGGATGTCGGCAGCGACTGTTGCCATTGGCCCAGGCTGTTGTTCTTTCCCCAAGAAGCACGATGGAGTCGTTACAGGTTCCGAGCTGCATGTCCACGACTCGGACTTTTGAGACGTGTTTCATTGTCCGCTGGTTCTGCATGGGAGATTGCTGTGCTGTTACAAGTATTGTTGCAGTCTTCACGGCGCGTGAGTCATGCCACACCAATCTGAACCTGACGGGGGATGCCGGGGTTCCGTGATTCTGATACGTTCAGTGGGGTGAGACACGCGGGGCTAGCGTGAACACACGTATGCACCGCGGATCAGCGACAGTTTCTGTGAGTTAGATACTGATCAGCACGGGCGGGGGAGCACGTGGCTTACCAGACTCGGGCACGTGCTCCTGGGAACGGGCTGGTGCACGTACGCTGGCGGACAGGGTGTTCGACGTTCAAGTGGTCCTTGGACAACGGTCGCGACTAGCGTGCCTGTTCTCGTATCCAAGGCGTCCTCAGGGTCATTATGATTACTGGTCGTGGTCCTGGGCACGAGCGAGAGATCCGGACTGGATGGGGATAGGACGCCCTCAAACGGAAACAGCGACCCGAACTCGGGCGTATTAGACACTCAACGCCCTAGACATACGTGGCAGCCACCGCACTTTGAGTGGTCCTGCAAGAAGAGAAAGGAGAGAGACATCGTCGTATCAAGGCTCTATGTACTGTGAGGCTGATGCGAAGTGATGGGACCCACAGCCGAGTTCGCCAGAAGCTGTGTCGTCGTGTTTGAACTTGGTTGGGCTTGTGCGCGCCTGAAAGAGCGAACGAGCAACTTCTCACCCGCCGTCGCCCAGCCTATCAACGACAATGAGCCCACCACAGGACAGAGACGTCGTCATGGGTCCCCCTCCTCTCCCCCCATCCACTCAACCATCAGCATCCCAACTCACCAGAGATAGCCAAGACGTCCTCGAAAAGTACAGAAAACTCAAAAGACGGTATTTCGAGCTCGAAGAGGTATGTCCGGCGCTACTTTTCACGATGCCCGACGAACACACCACCAGAAACACCAGGATACACTGTCCGAACTCAGGCATTCTGGAGAGCGAAACGTTAAACTCCGAGAGGAAATAGGGTATGTCTCGACGTTACCGATGGTAGCTCTTTCGCTCAGTACGTATCCAGCCTTATCCTCCAACGAGTACACGAACTCGAGACCCGCTCGGAGCCCGCCACACCCGCCTTGCCCTTCCCCCCATCCAGTGCATTTCCGCGTTCCCTCCTCTCTGCTCGCAGCCGTGCAGCCTTTGTCAGCAATCTGCGCCAAGCCGTGGTGGAGGACGAGGAAGAGGACCACAACGTCGATCCCCTACTCACCTCTCGGTATCTCGGCCCGTTGGCTCGCAAGCGCACAGACGATGAACACCGCGAACAAGTCGAGGACGAAGCCCGCCAAGCTCGTCGACAAACCAAGCGAGCTCGCGTACCGGCCAAGGGCAAGGAGCCCGTCGTGCCTCCCCTTCCTTCCCAGCCCATCCTCACTTTGGCTCCCGTCCCACAACACCCTGCAGAGAGCGGTACACCACCCCTCCTCGTTTCGAATAAAGGGGCTCGTTTACGTCTCAAACCCCCTGTGAAACCCCCCACCGAATCAGATGCGACTTCCTCAGTGAATCATCGTCCGCCGTCTCCCCTGTCCCCCGTCCTGACGCCCCAAGAGGATCTTCCTTATCAGTCGGGTCCCTACACTGCAAACGGTACACAGCCTTCTATCTCTGCTCCTCCTCCTGCTAACTCGCCACCACTCCCCGGACAATCTCCCTCCCTTGCCTCTCCTGCCACATCCACATCCCGGCCGTCAGACGTCCAACGGCATGCCAAACCCAAACGCCTCAAAGCACATACGGTCACATCCAAGAGCTTTAGCATTCCAACAGTACCGCGCGATAAGAAGGGCCGTCCTCTCTTGCCACTCAACGTGGGCATCATGACCGTCATCAATCTTGGCGAGGTTTGCATGCGAGAGCACTTTCACACGGAGCGATACATCTTTCCTGTTGGATACGAAGTAACCAGGTCAGTCGGTCTTGCTGTCATGAATGTGCGCATGGCTGACGCTGCGATCCAGACGCTACCATTCGACGGTAGACCCTAATACTGATGCTGTATATCACTGTTCCATCCTCGATGGAGGAGATGGACCCAAGTTCCAGATAGTGGCATCGGATGTTCCTGATCGACCGATGATTGCTGGGACGGCAACAGGAGCATGGTCGTCGATTGTCAAACAGGCGAATGCGATTCGTAATCGCCAACACTCCAACTCTGTCTCCGGACCCGACTTTTTCGGGCTCGGACAAAACACCATCAAGCACCTCATCCAAGAACTTTCCAATGCCGATCGGTTACGCGATTACGTCTGGCAGCACTTTGCAGAGGGAGGGTGAGTCGTGTTCACTTTTTGCTGGGTAAATGAGATCTGGGCTGTTTTCGATGTGTGGTCCAAGGCCGAGGGATTTGTTCCCCCTCATGACCGTCAACTCTTTGCAGCCCGTTTCTCTTTTGCACGCATCTCATTTCCTAATCATGACATGATGTGACACAGACCCTTAGGCGGTAGGCATGCGGCCGTCATCCCTGCCCTCCCAGAGGACCATGAACCCAATGCATCCAACGACGGTTTTGTCGACGACACCATGACTACTCCTTATACGCACCCACCGCATATGCAACCACAACCGTTTGGGACTATCATGCTCCCACCCCCCACAGTCGTTGATACATTGAACATACACGAGTATCGGCCACCGCCTGTCAAGGAAGCTGATCCAAAACGCCAGAACAGCAATAATACCAACAGTAGTACCTCCCACCCGTCAAGTGCAACGTCACACGCTCAGTCTCATTCTGCTTCCCCTTCGAGCGGCTCGACGCCGCCGCATCATGCTAACACTGGCACATTATCACTACAACCTCCGTATGTGAAGGCATCGGTAGTTCCAACAGTTCCGGCGACATTTGCGAGTATTATGAACGCGTATCCGCCACAGCCGTCGAGGCGTGAAGAATCACAGGCGTAGTCATGTCCAGAGTCGAGAGAGAGAGACCGGCGGGGTGGCCAGTCCGCGAGTGATCTCTTTGGTGTTTGTTGTCGCTCTGTATGCTAAACCCTCGGTTGCTCTTTTTTGGATGTATCGCTTATTTTTTGGTCATGTTTCGATCTTTCTTTTTCAATTCCCTCTGCTCGTTTTTGGTTGTACACCTAACGGCCGCGCTCAGTGCTTAGGTGGGTACCCTATATCATTTTTAATTCTCGTTTTTCTTGTTCTTTTTATTTTCTTTTGTAACCTCGGCATTATTGGTTATCGTTTTACCGCGCTCTTTTTATTCCTACCATGACGGTTGAAATTGATACGATTAGGTCGCTATCTAGGACCTTTGAGATGGGACTGACTCTTTTAGCCCCTTTTGATGGTGTCTTGCAGAATCCCCCTCTCACGAGCGGTCCACTCTGTAAGACCCTTCGCACTGCCCCGTCGTCGTCTTCTGGGATGACGCACTGTGTGTGTGCGGACTGGACGATAGCGTGGGGGCAGGGCGCACGGGGCAATAGCAAAACCAGCGCAAACGAGTGGTTTTCGAAATATCGAAATGTTTTGCGCAGCCTCTGTGGGGACTCCGTGCCCGTAGCGAGGATCGTGCTGGGCTTTTTTATCATAGGGGTAGTATGTGAGGCGAACATCAATTTTGGTTACCTTGCACAAGCATTGTCGTTACTGACTGTACCTGACTTTTCATCTTTACCACGACTTGATTCAAACGGTATAATGACAGCTTCCTCGTCGTGGTTGAGAATTGCTGTGGTTCAGTTTGCGCCCAAGGTGAGCCGGTCCTGATGGAGGTTGGGGGCGGCCAACCACTAACGCGAACACATCTGACGATCATACAGCTCGGAGAGGTGAATGCGAACATCGCGAAAGCGCGCGAATTGTGTTGGGGGTCAGTATAGCGGTTCTGTCCTCCGTGGATGCACTGATTGGGGCGGCAGATTGGCACCGCGATCGGTCGACTTGGTGTGTTTCCCCGAGATGATCTTTACCGGTATGTACGCACGTTCGTACGCATGCGGGCGTCGGTTTCACGTAGGGTGCAACCAAGGTTACATGTTCCCCGACGCACCGTCCATCGCACCTTACCTTGAGCACCCCAGGACGGGTCCTACGACGACGTTTTGTGCGGAGCTTGCGAAGCGTTTACAGTGTTACGTCGCTGCTGGCTTTCCGGAGCGTCTCGAACCTTTTACCGGGCAGTCCGAGTCCGAGTCTGTGTCTGGGACTGTGTCTACCATCCCCACTCCCTCTGCGTCTCCCTTGCTCGGTTCCATCGGCGCCAACGCAGCCCTCCTACACGACCCAACCGGCCACCTCCTCCACACGTACCATAAATCAAACCTCTTCCCGACCGATTTTACTTGGGCGCGTTCTGGTCCGGGGTTTACGACGCTCGACTTGCCGATGCCGTTTGGCCGGATCGCGCTTGCGATCTGCAACGACGTGAATGTGAACGTGAACGTGAACGTTGGTGGGCCGGATGGGGGTGGTGTGTGTTCGGTCGAGACGCTGCCGTATGAGCTGGCGGGGTTTTGTAGGCGGGAGGGGGTGAGAGTGTTATTGTTGCTGAATGCATGGTTGAGGGAGGAGCGGGAGGAGAGCGGTGATCATGATCGCGATCGGGTTGGCAGTACGGGCACTGATGGGAATGGACACGACGGCGACGAGTCTGAAGAGGTGGAGAACGACCTTGACGGAGATGATGATGGCTCTGAACCGAATTGGCGCGTGTTGAATTACTGGGCGATGCGTTTGCGACCTTTGTGGGCCAAGGACGATGTCGATCCGACTATGCAGACGGAAGATCTGGGTGCGCTCAAGACGACGCGAACGGACGACGAGCGAGAGGTGCTCGTCGTCATATGTAATCGATTCGGACGTGAGCGAGGTGCGATACCTATCTTTCTCCAGCGCTCGTTTTTCATGTTTTCATGTTTCTTTTTCTAGGGAAGACCTTTGCAGGATCGTCTGCGATGTTCTCCATGCGTCCGGGTTCAGGTAAACCCAGACTGTTGCACGTCATGGGCGAACGTGAAGAAGGCGTCTCTGTTTGGACTGCTAGAATCGGATTTCATTCACCGGCATAGTCTTATCGTTGATCGTCCCTGTGCGCTATCGATCATGGTCGTGTCCCCCTTGTCAAAACGCATCAAAACTGTCGACAAGCGTCGCGGATTTTGACACCACTCATCCCTGCCTTCATATATGTCACAGTATCACGTACATGAATATTTCCTTGGGGGTCGTTCATTTCCATCGTAGGTGCGGTTCATTTAGACACGTTGACGCTTTTAGTCTAGCTTCGAGGGCCCTGCCCCTCTCTTTCGTCCCTTTTGTGGTGGCTTGGGGTTGTCGTGTTCATCCCCTTCCCTCAGGGATGATGCATTCCCTAGATACGGCAGGTTTTCGAGAGTTCATGCCGTCCTGAAATGTATGTGTTCGGACGAGTACGACGTAAGGATGGTACTTACGAGTTATGGCGGTCGATGATCATCGGGGACTATCAGATTAGAGATCATCCCTGCAGTTAATTTGTTCGTTTATCCCTTATTACGTCCTGACTAGACTCATTACATTTCCTTTTCCTGCAGGTTGTACTCCGAACTGGAGGTAAGGCTCCTCGACACTTTGTTCTTCCAATACTAACCCGCCCAGGGCTCAATCACTCTGACAGATTTGGTGTATATAGATGAAAATCGATGCTCGATTGTGAGCCCCCCAACTCGAGAGAGATGCGTCCCATGAACGATCCCAAACCTTTCTTTTGCCTTTCAACGTTTTCCTATCGTCGTCATCGTACGAGGGAAACACTCAATACCCTTGTTTTACGGTAACATAGATTACTTTTTCCCTGTTGCAGAAACTCTTGACCAGCCCTCTTCGATCACAATCAACTCGTCGCATCAGGTGGTGGCCGAACATGCAGAATGACCCGCGGCAACTTCTTCCTCTCCGTTCCGTCCGACGGGACCTCCTCCCCTGGGCAAACGTCACCGCGACCTGGTCCCGAGTTCACTACACCTAGAGAGGGAGTTTGCAACTTGCCGCTTGCCGCGCTGGTGCCGGCGCTGTTGTTAGTGCACTCCGCAGACTGCTTTCCTGATGCGGCAGATACACTCCGACTCCCCTTCTTCCCGGTGTACGCAGCCGAGTCCGGGAGCGCACCGCCAGCTCGAGCGCTGTTCAAGATGGGCTTCTTCCGCTCGCGGAGCGTCATGGACGTCGGCGGGTTCCGTGTACGCGTACTGTAGCTGCCACTATCACCCATACTCGCTTCTCGAGCGGACGACGACGCCTTCGTTCCAGTGTCTGCCCCACCACTGAGTTCTAAGAGGAGTTCGATCGTGCGGGCGAGCCATCCATCCATGCTCGTGCGCGCAGACGCAGATTTGCGGGGTTTTGCAGCCTTTTCGAGCTGGCCCCCAAAAAAGAAAGAAGACAAGGTTGTGTTATTTAATTGAGGTGAGAATGAGACATCGCACCTTGACGAGGTTGCCCTCGTTCCACCACGCATGGTCGACCCAAGCCTCTTGGCCGGGGACATCCACGAGGCCACAGAGATGTGCCATAGCGCCGCTCGTCAGTGCACGATCGCTGTAACCCCCTTCCAATACGCTCACGAGCCGGCCACGGGCGTACATATTGGCCAGATTGCAGGTCTCGCGAGTGAATCGGTGGTAGAAACCGACGGGTACTTTCCGGTGGTGCCGAGACATGGATGGGTACTCATGCTCGCCAGCGTCGAACCCACAGCTAAATGACCCATTAGAGGTAGATGCATCGCTCAGAAGCACAAAGACCTAGACGCACCTGATGAATACGATGACATCATCTCCAGGCCCGCCAGTCTCATCCAAGAAATTGCGCGCACGGTGCAAGAGGGCGAGATATTGCGGGTAGAGAAAGCCCCAGAAATGGGTTTCTGAATCGTATCTTTGTAGGTGTATGTTTTCGATGTATTGTCCGTGAGGACCGTGGATCGACGTGGAGGCTGCTTGTACCATCTCTGGTTTCCCATCCTATGATCCAGTCAATCGAGAGTCATACATCCGTGGATCACAAACCTCGCATGGGAAAGACAGGATGTCGTGTAAAGAGCCATAAAATACCCGTGGTCCCGGCTTCGCAGGAGGTGCATCAGTCTTGGGGTGCTCGGACTCCAGAGTCTGTCGATACGTTTCCTCGTTGATCTGCCATACAATCGACTGGGTCCCGTTTCCTACAAGTGCCATTACTTCGGCTGGGCACGCTGAGATCAGGATCAAGGAAACATACCATGATGCAAATCTATGTCGAGAATAACAATTCTCTGTATGTCATGATTTAAATGTGCTGAGAGTGCATACAAGTTGTGTGAAAGAACGAGTGACCGTGTGAGTGGGATACATACCGTGCGCAGCACCAACGGTGACGTTATTGATGAAGCAGAACCCAGATGGTGTGTCTTCTCCGCAGTGATGCCCCGGTGGTCTGATTGCTACAAATGCCCGTTCGCAAAGACCGTCCGGCCTGTTAGAAAGCGGTCCCGGCTCACGCGTGGCCATCACGCTCGCATCAACTGCTTCGCACACGGCTCCGATGGCGCCTTGAATCGCATCGATAGAACCAGGGCAGACTGTTTACACACGGACATGCAACATCCAAAGCGCATGAGCACAAGACACGGACATGAAACCAGAAACAAAAAAGAAAATCGCACAAAAAATACTAACGGTATAAATCCAGGGGTGGGATTCCCTCCGGAATCTCCGTCCCTTTCTTGGAGATGTTCGCTTGGCTGTCGCCAGCCCACGCGATGAGGTTTTCGAGGTAGACGTCCCGGTCGATGTCGCCGTGGATGTATTTCACAGCGGCATGGTCGAGGAGGGATACGGATACGGACGTTCTTCGGATCACGACCGACCCGGTACGGATAGGAGCCTGGCCCGCAGCCTGGGTGGGTGCAATCGCCATGCGCGCAAGCGCAGCTGCAAGATCGCCTTCGTCCGTACCCGTACCCGTAGACGCGAGCTCGGGTTTCTGGGTTTCGAAAGCGGATTGCACCTCCTCGATGCGCGAGATAGCAGCGGCAAGTCCCAACTTGACCGCATGAAGGCGCTCGGGACGCTCGTAGATGCCGGTAGTGTCGCGCGAGCGTATGAAACGGTGTTTCAGACACTCGTTTTGGATAAATATTGCCGTACGTTTGCTGTGTACATCGTCGGACGTACTGGAGGAGGGAATCGCCTTGAGACTATCAAATGCTGCAGCTTCTGGAACTATCGTTTCACGATGCATGATGATAGGTTCATCTGGGATGCTTGAGGGTGCCACTATCGCGGGCTTCATCCCGGTCTTTGATAGGTTTTCCCAAGGTCAGGAATGGGCAGCGGAGTGTTCTGATAACCTGCCAAGGCCGCTGAGATCGCCGGAGTCACTTTAGCTTTGACCAGGACAAAGCGCAGGCCAACCGTTTCAGGATCTGTTGGGCTGGCAGCTGACATATCAGTGATATACTTTAAAGCGAGGTAACCCCATGACGGCTATCGCAAGATAAAAAAACAAGAGGTCCTCCAGCCGCGTCGAGGTGCTTAGGCCAGCGACGAAAATATACACTCAGGTGTATAATTCAGCAGTTGAATGCATCATCGTAGAAAAAGAAATACAT
>JBBPQW010000508.1:0-18393 GCA_038092695.1 Boletus rubropictus
CATGAACTGGCCCAGAAGGCAATGAAATCCCATGTCACTGCCAAGTTCACCCCCTGGAAACAGGGCGATAAGATATGGTTGGAAGGAAAGAACCTCCATGTTCCAGACCAATTGTGAAAGCTACTCCCTAAGTGATATGGCCCGTTTGAAATTGATAAGGTCATTTCCCCTATCCCCTATCGCCTTTGACTTCCACCCACATGAAAGATCCACAACATGTTCCATGCTTTTCTCTTATCATCCTATCAGGAAACACCGGAACATGGACCAAATTTCACCTACAACCCACCTGACATCGACAGAGATGAAAGGGAATTTGAAGTCGGAAAGATCCTGTGCCACAAGAAGATCTGCAGATCATTCCATTTCCTTGTCTTCTGGAAGGGATGGCCAATTTTGGAGTCGACATGGGAACCAGAAGCCAACTTGGAAAACACACAGACCATCCTCCAAGAGTATATGAGCTGCTTCCCCTCTGACTTCCCTCCAGTCTAATCGCCACAACTCCAACATATCCATCAGTCATATCTCATCTTCCTTCTCATCCTCTCGCTCCAACCGCCCCTTCCCTCACACATTACCCCCCTATAGAATTTGGTCCATGCATCTTCCCACCACTAGGTGTAACATGCTGTACACCTCCATACTTTTAAACATTCAGTTGACACTCTTGATAGAAAATGACCCCATGTTTACGGGGAATGCCACCTTACATGGCCTTGCTACTTTATTTCACTTGTACTCCTCTCTTGATGCTCTCTACTGTGACACGATTCCCCAGCACTCCTATTGTGACGTCAATGGAATCTTTCAAGAGGTTGCCATCCAGCTTGGACTTGCAGACATCCATAACACCATCCTAGGGTTGTTACACACCAACAGGTTTGGATATGTTGTGGACCAACTCCCTCTCACCAACATCACCAGTATCCTGGATCCTCTTTATGAATCGCTTAACCCAATAGATCAGCATATTTATGACAATGACCACACTCTCTCAAACCCCATGCCACCTGTCAACATCCCTACTCGTCCTGTGACTCCTGTTAGGCAACCCCTATCCCCACTTCCTCCTGCTGTCCTCACTGCCACTGGGGGCACCCCTACCGAGTTTGAAATGGCTTGTGCCAAAGGACTAGAGGTAGCCAATAGGGCAGTCAAAGAACAGGAGACAGCTATCGCACTTGCACCACGAGGTTCCATCTCCAATCCAATCTTTATTAATGAACCTGCATCCCTGCCTGACCTCCCTATTCCCCCTCCTTGCTCCCTCTGTTGCTTTTGGTGTAACTCACCCACCCACCTCATCCACCAGTGCCCCCAGTACCGCTGCCTTGAATGTTTTACCTGGGCCCCTGGTCATACTCATGGCAAATGCCCTTGTCACCTTTGCCAGTACTGTTATGTGGCTGGTCACTCTCCCCATCATTGCCCCTTCCATTCTTGTGCGCGTTGCAGTGCACCCGGGCATCTTGCAAGCATCTGCCCTGAGGCCACTCACACCTTCACAGCCTCTAACTTTGATGATAATGATGTCATCTATAATGAAGGCAATATATCAGGGCCGGAACTTTGAGGTGATCATCACAGATAGGGTCAATGTAGTCTTCGAGGTGGTCCTTCAAAGCTATGAATGGGGTAATGTTATGATAGGGCAGTATTCAGAGTCCATTTCTTTTTTTTGTACCTTCTTTCCCTTGGGTCATCCTAGTGAGCCCAATATCTCTACTCACATCAACCTTTCTTTCTCTCGTCCATAGTTTCAGATGGAACATTCCTTCTCTTTCTAGAATGTTCCATAAAACCCTTATTGTCTCCTCTTTATTTGGAACACTCTTTCCCTTTCATGGAATGGTCTCTTACCTTCCATCGTATTCCATGGTCCGTGCACAGATCTTCTTTATATAAATAGTACCCACTCACATCCTGTACTATAAGCTAGTTCTATGCAATTCACCCTTGCTGTGAACTCTCTGTTGGCGTGAGGTTGATCGTCAACGAGATCCTTGGCACATACTCTCTACTCTTCAGGACTTTGTCTTGCCTTTGAGTAGATGCTTGGCTAGATTCTATGCAAGGTGCATATCAAATTGGGATTTTGATACTGATATACCACAGCATCAAGAGACATCTTATTAATGAAATGGGTAATAGAGGTCTTAATGACCTTACCAGATGGAAGGACAACTATAGCCATCATCAAGGCAGGTTGTTGGGCTGTGGAAAGAGCACAGTATCTGAGCTTTCAAAGTCCTCTCAAAATGCAACTTTTGAGATCAGGATCAAAAATGGGAAAGAGATAGGACAAAAACTTTGTCTTCCTCTACAGACTCCTCAAATCTTCTTCTCACCACTTGTGGGTAGAAGGCATCCGTGAAACAGAGCTTTATGAATAATGCTCAGGAACATAGGATAGATGGGTTAAAACCTGGTGTAGAACAAACTCATAACATGAGTTTTAACAGTAAGTTGCAACTGCAAGGGCTTGCAACATAGGGGACCAGATATTTTGTCTATCTCTAAATGCCTCAGCAGCCCTAGCATGGGTAAGGGGCCAAGCACATGTCAAAAAGCTACTCTTTTAAACTTCGAGCAGAAATATATCAACCTATTTGGGTGGTTTGCCCTTTGTTACGCTTGGACCAGGTAGGTACGAGTGTAGACTTGACTAGCTCAATCCATGTATCATTCTAAGTGCGTCGACGCAGCTTAACCCCCAACTGCAATGGAGGATTTGGGATAGGGACTATGTCAAAGGATCCGAGGGATCGGTCGCGAGGATTTAGCAGTATATCCAAGTAGATCTAGTCTAAGGAGTACTGTGTACAGGGCGAGGTTTATATACCGGTATAAACTGAGCACGGACCAAGTTTGTAAAAGGAAAATAAGAGATCGTACAACTTGAGAGTGAATGGCCATTGGCCAAAGATAAATGATAGGAGGGGGAATGGCCATTGGCCGAAAGGAGTCGTACGATATAAAAGATAAGAGATAAGAGATAAGATAAAGCCTGTAACCGAGGAATCAGCCGAGCGAGAAGTCCAAAGGTTAGCACATGCCCATGGAAACAGCTAAGTGGTTATACAGTTCGCATAGAGCAAGAAATAAAGGAAAGAAAAGAATGAATCGTAACATTACCCTCCGTTTAGATGAAAGGTTACCCGACCTTTCTTACTACAAATCAATGAACCCACTAGTGGGAGAACCGGTGATGTTGGCATAACCAATGTCATCAATGATGTCATCTCCATAGTTCAACTCTTCTGATGCAGGAGTGTGAGGTCAATAGTAGGGGGGTCAACGGCGACAGGAAGAACTGGAAGATTGGGATGAAGAGCCTGACAAAGGCTGATGATGACAGAGGGGACAAGCAGCTTGGATATGACCTGGTTGGAAGCAAAGGCAAAAGGGGCATTGATATAAAAAGCAGTTCACCCTGATATGGCCTAATCGCTGACAGACAAAGCATGTGTCTGGAAAGCGAGGGTCTGATGGGGGTAGTGGGGCGAGGGCTATGGCTCGTTGTCGATCTTCTTCGGTTACTTGTTGTTCTAAAAAGTCAAGGGCGCGTGCCTCGTCTTCTGTAAGGACTGGTGTGATAGTGTTATCTGGGGTAAATCTTCCGTGTGGGATGGGGATGGAGGCAGTTGGCGAGGGAGAGGGATCATGTCGAGGAGGTAGCAGGATTGGATCAGGAGAACAAACTCTATTGAAGGGAGGACTGTTATGGGCGTGTTGTTGGGAGAGGTCATCCAAGACATCGTCCATGTGAAGTTGGTCCATTCCGATCAGTAGCTGATCCTCGAGTTCCTCGTTGGCATGTCTTCCCATCTGGGCTGCCATCCTACACGTCTTTACGAGTTCTTCCTATAGGTCATTGCGTGATCTGGGTAAGCGAACAAGGATATGGTCCAACATGAGGGCGATGCATTGGTTCGCTAGAAAACATCTATAGAAAACATCTAAAGGTGAATTGGTATCAAGTGAGTGAGAAAGAGAAACCGCATAAGAGGGGTTGAGGAGAGGGATGGTCATAGCTCTGAGGTTCCCCTCAGAGAAGGGGTTCTTGAGGCGGCGGGCATACTGATGTTCGAGGCAGGTGTTCATGGTGTTTCGGTTCAAGAGTGGATTCTAAGGAAACGACTGTGGATGAGCCTTTTTATAGGCTTTTAGCAATCTGGAAGCATTATCTAAGGAACTTTCCGGTTCCCATGAGTTATCGGCCGACAGGTATCCTTTCCACTTGATTAGGAATTTCCGTCGGGTCGGGGATCCTTTGTGACTAAGGATTGCTTCTATTTTGTACTCCTCTTCTCCAGCGATAAGGTCAGGTGGTGGTTGCTTGAAATTCAGACCATGTATGTCGTTCTTGTGATAAGGAGATAGGAGGGAGGCGTGAAACACGGGATGGATCTTCCATGTTTCAGGGAGTCAAAGTCGGTAGGTGATCGGAGATAGAACCTTAGTTATCGTAAAGGGTCCTTCTCGTTTCGCAGTGAACTTCGGGTTTTCTATGTGGCGCTTCAGGTTGCGCGCTTCTAGCCAAACTTTATCCCATTTGGCGAAGGGAGTGAAAGAGTGTCGGTTTCTTCGTTTCATCGTCATCAGAGCAAGTTCATGAGCGGCGAGGGCTTCATCTCAAGCCGTGGAAAGTCATTTCAAGCGGTTTTCTACCGCGGGTAGGTTCGTGTCGGAGATGACCGTGGGAAGTGATCAGGGTTCATATCCCATCATCAGGAAGAATGGAGATTGTCCAGTCGTGGAGTGAGGTCAGTGGTTATGCGCAAATTCTGCCATGGGGATCTTCTCAGCCCACGAGGTAGGGTTCGATCCGTAGTAAATCCACAGGTATGTTTCAATCTCCTGGTTGACTTGTTCTGTCTCTCCATCTGTCTGGGGATGGTACACTGTGGATAAGGCAAGGTCGTATCCGAGAAGTCGTCCTAGTTCTTTCGCGAAGGCGGAGGCGAACTGTGGGCCTCGGTCGGAGATGATCTTATCATAAAGGCCGAAACAAGTGTAGACCTTTTCATAAAACAGCATGGCAATGCCAGCTGAGTCTATCATCTTCTTTGTAGGGCAAAGGATTACCCCCTTCGTAAGCCCATGGTCTACCACAACCAGAAGTGAGTCAAAGTCGTCAGAGTGGGGGAGGTCGGTTATCAAGTCATATGACACCTGTTGAAAGGGTCATGACGTGTGAGAGGGGATCGGGGTCAGGGGAGCCGTGGTAGGATGGGTGTTGGCTTTGTTCTGCTGGCAAGTTGCGCAGCCTTCTACATATTTCCAAATAAAGGTGGCTAAGCCAGGCCACCAATATTCTCGTGCGACAAGTTGTCATGTTTTCAAATAGCCGGGGTGTCCGGCGGCGTCATGGTCATGATTCTGCGAAACAACGGCATGTCGGTGGTCAGGGGGAATATAGACACAGTTCTGATATGTAAGGATACCAGCATCATATTTCCAATCAGAGAGTCGGTCACGAAGGAAAGAAGGAACACCTTCCATTCATCGTAGGGTGGTGAGGACAGTGGGGTCATCAGCTGTGGAGAGGCGGATCTTGTCCTGTAATGCCATGTCAATGAGGTTTACAAAGACCGACTGAGGGAGGAGAGTCATAGCCGTGTTGTCATCGTCATTCGGGGGTATCAGGTCGGGTCGTCTAGAAAGAGCGTCAGGGCCGGATAAGAGTTTTCCAGGTACATGCGTCATTAAGAAATCATAGTCAGCAAGGTCTAATAACCATCTCGCCTGTCATCAGTTCAGATTCTGGGGTTTTCTAAAGTATGTCAGATTTTTATGGTCAGTGAAAATTGTCACCCTATGTGGCGTTCCTTGAAGGTAATGGTGCCAAGTCTTCAGTGCTCGTATGATGGCGAGCAATTCTCTGTCAAATATATCATAATTTCATTCGGCAGAAGTGAAGGTCTGGGAGATATAGGCGCAGGGGTGCCATTCTCCATTGGAGTCGGTCTGCAATAATATTCCTCCAGTGGCGTACTTGGAGGCGTCAGTCGCAATAGCGAATGGTCGTTCGAGGTTCGGCATAGCCAGAACTGGTTCTTCCGTAAAGATCGTTTTCAGCCGTTTAAAGGCTTCTTCTTGTCGTGACCCCCATTCCCAGGGGTGATTCTTCTTCGTCAAGTCAAGGAGGGGTCTGGCGATGTTGAAGTAATAAGGGACAAATTGTCTATAGAAGTTAGCGAATCCTAAGAAGGATCGAACGTCTTTGACTTTCATCGGGGTCGGCCAGTTTTCAATCCCTTTTACCTTGACTGGGTCCATGGTGACGTGTCCTTGCTTGATAATCATGCTGAGATATTCAACTTCAGAGCAATTGAAGTGGCATTTCTCGAGCTTAAGGCAGAGGTCGAGTTCTTTCATGCGTGCTAGGACACGTCGTGTTCGTTCTTCATGTGTCTTCATATCTCCTGAGAAGATTAGCAGGTCGTCCATATAAATCACTAGCCATCCTTCTGCTATCATATCTCTGAAGGAGTCATTCATGAATCTCTGAAACGTGGGGGGTGAGTTCGAAAGACCAAAGAACATTACGTTCGGCTCGTAAAGCCCCTTATGAGTAATAAAAGCAGCTTTCCATTGGTCTCCATCCTTGATTCTGATGTTGTTATAGCCCCATCGTACGTCGAACTTTGTATAGACATTAGTGTTCTTCAGTTTATCAATGAGGTCGGAGATTAGTGGGAGGGGATAGGCATCCTTGATCGTATGTTCGTTGACGTATCTATAGTCCTGGCAGGGTTGTAAACTGCCGTCTTTCTTTTTGACAAAAAAGAATGGCGAGGCCTGAGGGGATTTCGAAGGCCGTATCTTTCCGGTTCGAAGGGTTTCTTCAATAAAGGCCTCTGTGGCCTGTTGTTCGTCTGGGGATAGCGGGTATACTTTCGCTACTTTCGGGACAAAAGAGTCGTCCAGGTTTATCGGGTGGTCATAGGGTCGTGAAGGAGGGACATGGTCAGTAGCCTCCTTTTCAAAAATCATTCTATACTCCTCATATTCTTTTGGGAGTGTCGGTTTTGGTTTTGTCTTTTCGGCTTCTTCGGCAAGCTTCGTGGCTGTTGTGTATGCGCGGAGCCACCACATTCGTCGGGGTCGGGAAAGTTGTTGTACCTTCCAGAGTACCTGTTGGTCCCAATCTGCGTGCTTCCTCATCCTTTTAATCATCCGTTCCGGGGTCATGATGCCACAAAAGTTGAGGACCTTCATGGTGGGTAAGTCCAAAGATCCAAAACCTTGGTCACCTCGTTCAGTGTCGTCGAGGTCGTCAACTTTGTCGGGGAGTGAGGTGTCAATTTTTTCTAGCACAAGTTGAGCTACTTGATCTCCAGCGTCAATCTTCAGGTCTTCCTTTCCGTGGTTGAACAGCAGGACTTTCAGGGGTTCTCTGTAGTCGGGGTCGATCATGCCAGTACCTGTTTGAATCATGTGCTTTGAGGCGAGCCCGCTTCGTGGGGCAATTCGGCTGTAGATTCCTTCAGGGAGACGTACAGCAATCTTCATATCAATCAATCCCTTGTCGAGTGCAGGGATGGTCGTTGGTTCAGCAGCGTACAAGTCATGTCCTGCTGCATGCTTTGATCCTTTCATGGGGATCTTAGCATTCGTTGATAGCTTTTTGACTTTAAACTCGGAAGCTTTAACTGAGCGGATGTATCATCGAGGCTTCTGTTGGAGGGATGATGTCGTTTGGTAGAATTCGGGGGAAAGATTGTGGAAGTTGTGAATGTCAAGAATCCCTTTCATCCAGTCAATCATCGGGTTGACCGATCGAAGCCAAGGCATTCCCAATATCGTCGTCTGTCGTCCGCAATTCATTACATAGAATTTGGCTTTAGTGATGATGGAGTCAGTTCGGAAGTAGAGTGTCGTCTGGTACTGGATGTCTCTGTGTCTGTTCTCAGAGGAGTCGACATTCTGTACTTTCAGTGGATGAGACAGTTTCTCGATCAGGAGTTGGTGTCGTTTCGCGAAGCTTCAATCTAAGCAGGAGATCTCTGCTCCACAGTCGATGAGGGCTTTGGTTTCAACGTCTTTTTCACTCTTTCCTATAGCCATAAACTGGATGGGAACTCAAAGTCCATGTTTATTTTGATCGGCTATTAATACAGGGGAGCAAGAAAGTCAGGGAGGCACTTGTGTTGACAAAGTCCTCCCATTTAAAAACCCTTGTTCTTCTTCATAGAGATGCGGGCCGTTTGTACAGCCTCTTCGTCATCGCTTTCTTCAGCGTCCGCTCCATCTCCAGAGTCTGAGGACTTTTCTTTCTTCTCAACTCGCCTCATAGCTTTTACTGAATCCTTCTTCTTCTTCTGAGTTGAAGGGCAAGTCTTGTTCTTCTTCTGTTCGGGGCAATCCCTGAATAGGTGCCCTCGTTCGTGGCAGGCAAAACATCTGCCGGTTCGGATGTGTTCGTCTCGTTCTTTTTGTGAGAGTTCGATGCGGTCGATGTTCATAGTGTTGGGGTCACGAGTTCATCTAGGGGTGTATGTTGGTGTCAGTCAACCTTTCTGGTTGGTCGAGTTTCGGGCCGAAAAGGCTGTCAATCGTTCATAGGCAGCTTGAAAGTAAAGCACCTTCTCAAACCACTCGTCGATGTAAGTGGGAGGGGTGTCCATTCCAAGGATTCTGCACACGAGGGCAGGTTTCAATCCTCTGGAAAAGAATTCGATCAGCACAGCATCCTGGGTGATTTTACTCCTAGCTGCGTAAGTTCTGAAGTTCGCGATGTATTTGTTGAGGGACATCGGTTTCTTGTCGTTCATGGTGAGCGTCGCCATCTTGGCTATGGCTTCTGCCTAGTGTTGCCACGGCTTTGGCTTATAGCCGGCTTAAGCTGCAGCCAAGCGCATGGTTAGCCAAGCTGGTAACAAGCCAAGCTGCCACATGCATTACGGCTCGGCTTGGCTCAGCTAACTGCGGCTCTGCAGCTCCAAGTCAGCTGACCAAATCCTTCAGCTGAGCGGTGGCCAAATATGGTAAGCTTTGGTGTCTCTATTGTACATATGCAACAACACTCTCCCTCAAACGGAGTGCGGTCTACTCTAAAGAAAAAAGAATAAGACAAAAATGAGTGAACACCTTCTTCAGCATCAAATGCAAAGGTTTCAATCAAGAAAATACTGTATAAAATGAATGATAATCGATGCATCTGATGCATCTCAAAAGTCCTTGTGTGCGAGTGGTGTCCAAATAAGGAAAATCGCAACTCAGCTAAATGCGCTCATCCTCTTGCTGCATGCGGCCATTATTGATCACCTCTAACACCATTAGTATCGCACATCGCGACTCGGCATCGCACCTGCACCACCTACAGCCTGCATGCAACATATACGGCCAATCCAATTTGCCCGATTTGACCTCAACATAGCTGTACAACCTGGTAAGTCAGTTTTTTCGTGTGTCTGACTAACACTTTTGTAGTGTGTGGCTTCAACTTGCCATGACAACACGGTCCGTTCGATGACATGATAGGATGTTTGGGACGCCTCCCAGGTGGTGTGGATGACACAGGTACGTGTGCTGCCTTGTGCTCATGCCGTTTGACCTGACTTGCCTGCTCTATAGCTAGTAGTCCTGTATCAACCCGTTTCAAGTCGCGGCACACACCGCTTGCTGTTTCATTCATCTGGCATGATTCCCCATCCAAATGGGTGCCATCACCATCCCTATCGCGGTCCCAATCAACCTCACCATCTCCTCACTCAGCCGACTCATTCAAATGGCCTCTAGGACCAATGGCTCGATACAGCATGCCCGTTTTGACATGGCTGCTGTTGTCTCCGACTCATGGATGCTCCCGGTTGCCTTGGAAACCTTTTCCATTGTATCCGGCGCCATTGCCACCACTCTGGCAGTCCACTTCGCCCTCAATGTCGTCCAGCACCTCCAGTGCGCCCGCCCTTGTCCTCAACCCCTCACCCACAGTTATGGACATGCGAGCACACGTGCGTATGCAGACTGTGGTCTGCATATGTGTGTGTGCTCACCTGCCCGCACCCTCCTGACGGGCCTCAGTGACAACGCTCTAACCATCTACATCGTCGACTTCAGAATTGCGAAACAATATTGCGATTCAACGACCACAGATCACCTTCCTTTTGTTCGTGCCGGGCACCCTACCAGGACTCCTGCTTTTATGTCAATCAACAGTCACTTGGGAGCTCGGCTGGGATGTCATGACAATGTTGAATCTCTCACACACCTCCTCATTTACTTGTCAAGCAGTTCATTGCCATGGATAGATTCTCGCTTCGCGAAACCTTCATCAATACTCAAGCTGAAGCAAAAGACTCCAGTCAAGGTGCTGTGCGACGGATTGCCTTGAGAACTTGCCCCCCTGCTCACCTATGCATGAACACTCTCCTTTTCAGAAGAGCCCAATTATGACTACATGCGATGGATGTTGTCAGCTCTCCATCCCAAGTCGTCAAATCCATCCACACTCTTGCATGATCTTTGTCTCGATGAACCCGTCCTACAGCCCTTGTCACCACCGTTATTTCCTGACGTTGGACCAAAAGGTCCAGATCCCGCTGGTGTCCCTCTTCCGTTGTCTATGCAAGAGACAAATACAACCACCCCCTCCAACAATGCGGCTCTTCATACCCCCTGTCATCACAAACAGCGGTCGATAGCTCGATTGTCATCAGCAGGCTGAACGACCCAAACACCTAAATGAATGTATGTAAATTTTCTAATATCCTCATCTGCCGTATCTAATACAAGCTGTGGAAGTTTGCAATCCAGCTGCCTGGCTGCTTCTGCTATGCCTAGCATGCTGATCTAGTCCTAGATCATGATGGTGCCCGTCCCCACAACTTGCTACTGGGTTTGGCAGGATCTATTTGGGTCGGGGAGTGTTTTTTTGATTTCGTCTATTTACTTCTTTGTATGCATACATCAACTGTAATCAACTCATGGCCGGCTGCAGCCGGCCAACCACTATATCGGCTGAAAAATGACTTTGTTGGCTAGCCGAACTGAGCTGTGCTGATATGATCAGTCCCAAGGCCGTGCCTGACCTAACCGCCGCTTAAGCTGACAGGAACTGAGACCGGTCGTAAGTTAGCTGAGTTGCGGCAACACTACTTCTGCCTGGGTATCGGCACATTCAAAGGAGGCTTTGAACTCTTCCTCGAACTGGCGGAATGTCCCGAAGGACGGGGTCGTCTTGCTAAGGCAGTCTGCTTGGTATTGGGTTGCCCATTGGAGAGCAACACCTTTTTTCATATAAGAGAGAGCATATGCTACCCTCTTGTCATCGTTGTCATAAAGCTCTTTATTGATCAAGAGGTAAGCTTTGACGGATAGGATGAAGGACTCGGCTTTTTTGTAAGATCCATCATAAGCCTCAGGTGCTCCAATCTTGAGTTTGGTGGGTTTTGTCATCGACATCTTAGTCGAGGTTCTGGTTGCAGCGGCTTTGGAGCTCAGTCCTGCAGTTCATTCGGGGGGCTGCGAGAGTTTCTTCGTTGGCTCTGCAGGTTGTTCTGCTGCAGCTTGGGGTTTTTCCTCCAAGGATTGTGTCAGCGGCTGGGGTTTTTCCTCCAGTATCGTTCATCCGTGTTCTGGTTTGGAGTCTGAGGTGTTGGGGATAAAAGGTTCGGGGTGTCGGAGTTCAAGTGGGGATATGCGTAGGGGTTTCTTGCCCTTGGGCATGGACTTGGGGTTCTCCGAGGACGAAATCTTTCAGTGGGTAATCTGGTTGGCAATGATGACTGCCAGTAAAGAAGAGACTAGATCTTTTGTTATGCTTGGACCAGGTAGGTACAAGCATAGACTTGACTAGCTCAATCCATGTGTCGTTCTAAGTGCGTCGACACAGCTTAACCTCCAACTGCAATGGAGGATTTGGGATAGGGACTATGTCGAAGGATCCAAGGGATCAGTCACGAGGATTTAGCAGTATATCCAAGTAGATCTAGTCTAAGGAGTACTGTGTACAGGGCGAGGTTTATATACTAGTATAAACTGAGCATGGACCAAGTTTGTAAAAGGAAAATAAGAGATCGTACGACTTGAGAGTGAATGGCCATTGGCCGAAGATAAACGATAGTAGGGGAAATGGCCATTGGCCGAAAGGAGTCGTACAAGATAAAAGATAACAGATAACAGATAAGGGAAAGCTCATAACCGAGGGATCAGCCGAGCGAGAAGTCCGAATGTTAACACATGCCAGTGGGAATGGCTAAGTGGTTATACAGTTCGCGTATAGCGAGAAATAAAAGAAGGAAAAGAATAAACCGTAACAGACAGCACAGAGAGAACTACCACCACTTAAAGTAAACAGAGTAGGAAAGAGTAAAGGTGGGCTTGAGAGGGCAGCTCAAAATGAACTGTTACACTCTGTCTTGTGTGGAGGAGTACACTTGACTTGCACAATGTTGACAGACATGGTGATAATGTAAAAAGTGGAAGTGATAAGCTGGTCACTGTGAACAGCAATGAGCAGTAGAGAGAATGGTACACTTGGTATTATATCAGGATCACACCTCTAACTGAAGTGGCCTAAAGCAATGAATATCAAGCATAAGGAAAAGAGATACATGGTACACTATTAACTACTTATATACTACAGGACTATGCATACAGACCAGCTTAGGGCTAGTATGGAATATGATAGAACTTACTGGAACATTCTGATAAGCCTAGTGGCTGTGCGATAAGATTAGATTAGATAAGATAGGAGAAAGGAAAAGTATTGTAGAGAGAAAAGGAAAATTAAGGTCCTAACAATTGGATCCTAAAAAACTGAAAGAAGGTAATATAGTCTAATGAAACCAAAGTCAATTATTTGAAGTCAGAAAGACACAAATATTGAATATTACAAATGGTGTGCAGTATATGCCATATATTATATAATCAGCAGTACTTGGAACTTTCATATGGTGGTTACCTTTTCCTTAGTAACTACTCATATAGTTTTACAGATATGTATATTCTCTAATATACTGTACTTGCAAAAAGGTCAAGAACTGACTAAAAGAGTAGAAGTTTAGAACTATGGTGTGGCCTACACAGTCTTGTAACTTGAACCCCATCAAATATCTTTAAAGTTTTCTTAAGAAAAGGCTTGCATAATATAAACACCCTTTTAATAGAGTTTATGAACTATGGAAAAGAATTAAGAGGCAATAGAAGCTAGAAAGTGTCATGGATTAATTGAAAGCATGCCTAGGAGGATTGAGACAGTGCTTAAAGCCAAGGGAGGATATACCAAGTACATATCTCTCAAATACCTAATGATTATTAAAAAATGCAAAACTGTTATAATAACATATTCATATTAAAATGGGAATATCTTCCCACCCTTTGATCCAAATCACATGACCCAAGAGGTATTTTTATAGCTAAATGTATGTAGTTCCCACACCTCCACCAACATCGACGATGTTCAGACTCTGGTGGCGATGTGGGAAGAGGTCTTGTGACCGACGAGAAAGGACCTCGACAGGCCGTAAGCTTGTCAAATGCGTCCAACCTCGCAACGGAATTACCCTACAGGGACGACGCCATCTCTTGCTCGTTGGTATCGTTCCTGGATACATGCATAATCAGCCAGTACAAGGGCTGCGAGCCTTCAAGCTTCAAGCTTCACTCCGCTCTGTCCGTCTTACCAGACGCCAATGTCGCACAAACTGCAATCCCGGCCAGTGTCGGTGTTATGGATCAACCGATGCGACTACAGGAATGAGATGATAGCCTGGGTAAGAAGTCTGGATGCCGAACCTATGCTGACCTACCCACACGGCATACGAAACACCGTCTATCGAAATGAGCGCAGCCTCATCCCCAACGGGTCACAGTCCCGTACTCGCCATATATAAAAGCGTTCCCTTCCCAAAAACTGCGACCAAGCTAACCACCCTCACCCCGACACACACGTCATGTCCGTGAACATCATCCTCCCTACTCTTTCTTCTTGGGCTGCATCCCACTTGACGGGCATCCTGCAATCGAAAACGCAAGACGATTTCAATGCCGCCTTTGACGCTACCTTTGCCATCGACTGTAATATCGCTGTCAACGGGAAGCCCGTTCCTCGTGATGAATACAAGGCCCTACTCCTGCAACAGAGTGGCGCAGGTCCTGAGGAAAGTGATGCAGTCGTGAACATCGAGGGCCAGACGGAGGTTCAGCTGGGTAACCAGGGACAGCTCGTACGTATGCACGCTTTTCTCCGCGACGTTGTATGATATCGCTGAGCAAACATGGGGTTGATCAGTCCGGATCGGTCGGAATTTTCTACACGACGCTTTCCGACTCCAATTTTCTCGTTTTCGGTGAACCTGCGGAAACCAGGGCGACCTCTTCTCTCAATCTTGTGTAAGTGTTCTCTTTCGCGGTGTTCTTGGAGAATGCACAGGTTAACGGATCTCATAGCATTGAACCGACTGAGAAGAACCCTCGAAACCCTAGCCTCCCTATCCGCGGCTATTTTGACCCAAGGAGAGTGGTCGTGGTTAACCAAGTGGTTGCCGAGTCCACTTACCACGTCATCATTCCCAAAGCTTCCGTTCCTAAAGGGGCGACTGCGGACAAGTCATCTTCCAAAATTGAGCTTGGGCCCCAACAGGGTCCTTTCGGTGGACATTTTGGACCTGGGCCCGTGCGCCTTCCTGCAAGAGAAACGGGAGCGAAACCCGAGTCGTTACCAGGGGATGGTGAATTTGGTGTCGGACCAGTTATCATTCCTGGGGAGAGCCTTGGAGAGACGAAAGCTTAAACGATTGAATGTCCTGAGCTTGGAAGTGCTCCTCTCGCTAATCGCTTTGGGGTACTATACAAATATTCTTGTATTTCTCTAGTCTTGTACAACTTGTTACTACACTCGGAAACGATACAGTCGTGCGTGTTTTTCAGTATTTCGGTAGAAACGAACGAAAAAAATGTGTTGGGGGTGACTGAAACCCCAACCGGTTGAATTTCAAGCCTATTTCAAGTCCCGGATGAAAGCGCACGTCGCTGAGCGAGATCGCGACTCACATTTGCTTGGCCCGTGCCAGACTTGCCCTCGCGAACGGTCGTCTTTTTGTGAGTGGTACGCCTTGTAACGACCCGGCCATTGGACTCGACTTGTGCGTCAGGCCCAAGATCGTCATTACCCACCACACCCTCAAACTCTCCAACGCCTGAATTACTCAGTGGGCCGCCGACTTCGTCGCGTGCATAGGCTGCATGGGTCTGTTCGACCTCGGGGTCAGGATGGAGCGACTGGACGTAGTCGACCGTTTTCTGCTGCATCTGGTGGACGGTCGTCGTCTCACGGTCCGCCTAATGAGCGGTGAGGTGAGATGTAGTGGCGGCGTTGGTGTGATCACCTTTATAGACGCCTCGGAGACGGTTGCGAGCTCTTCGTTCCATCCGGGGGCATGGTCGATGAGGGTGGTTGCAGGGCGCCGTCGTTTCTCTCTGTCGGGCTAGTGGAACGATGGGGTGGTCAGTAATTTATGTAGGTAATAGCAGAGCAAATGAACCTCTGAGCCGTTTCCATGGGATGTGCTAGATAAGAGGGCATTAGATGAAAAGGATGGGAGTAGCTCGGGGCTCACATTGGACGACGGATGGAGGGGGATAATGTCTGAATTGAATTGGCGGCTCTCGTACGTGCTGCTATTTCTCTGAACATGGTGAAAGTAAAGCACGAATAAGCCTAGACGTCATACACATCCGACTGCCAAATCAAGACACTAGAAATATTACATAAACTTTATTAGTTACAAGGAGAAGGGACTCGAGCGCTGTCCGACATAATGACAGTCCACTGAACGCGTAACATACAGCCCTTACAGTGCCTGGTGTTCAAGCGACCAACACTGCGCGGTATCTGACCTTTCCCTCTGCAAGCCTCGCCATCGCATCCTCGATACCGTCGATACTCATCGAAAACTCTTCGATAACAGGCCGGATGTTGTGCAACGCTGCGAACCTCAACATCTGGACGTGTAACCCCCGTGAGCATGGCAAGCTCCCTTGGATGCGGATACCGCCGCTCAAAATTGCCATAGTTGGCAGAACGAGATCCTTCCCTGACACAGTCAGGGGGAAGACGATGCCTCCTGGCTCCACAGCTGGTAGCAGCCTGTCCAGCAGCGTGGTAAGTATCCCTGTTCAAAATGGCGCGTGACCTACAAATTCCAGTCGGGCAATGACGAAGTCGTAATGATCAGACGGTCAACGTGCCGTCCGATTTCAAGTTTGCTGACGCCCTTTGTCGCGTAGAACTCGGTTGCACCAAGCTTCTTTGCTTCTTCTTTTTTGCTGTCTGTGCTGGAAAAAACGACAACTTCGCATCCCATCTTGGCAGCAAACTGAATGGCGAGGTGTCCAAGGCCGCCGACCCCTACGATACCAACGCGATCGGTGCAACGCACGTATGTGTGCAATGGATGGAACACGGTGGATCCGGCACACATAAGCGGGGCTGCTTCTGCAGAGGAGATCGACTCGGGGATATGGAAGAGGAACGCAGCTTTCCAGACGGCGTGCGAGGCAAATGCGCCCTGGTCCAGGTCAGCCTGGCCGTACATGGCGCGTTGAGCACAAAGAATCTCGTTCCCACACAAACACTGGTCACAGTGCATGCAGCAATTGTGCAGGTACCCCCAGCCGGCACGATCCCCGCTGACTCGGGTGTGTGAGCATCAGGACTCAGCCTCCTAATTAAAAAAGGTACGTACACTTTGAACGTGTCGACCTGCACACCGACTTGCTGAACGATTCCTACACCTTCGTGACCAAGCACCATGTCGACTGACTTGTAGTGCTCGTCGGTGCCGCACAATCCTGCGTGAGTGATCTTGAGGAGGACCTCGTCTGGGGCGAGGTCATCTTTGTGCCCTCGGGACTTGATGATACTTCCGCCCTGGTGGCCTTTGTATACGGTGTAATCCAAATCCAACTTCATCGTGAAAGCGAGGGAGCAAGAGCAATCGTGGGACAATTCGATATTTAACTAGGGGCTGGTCGATGACATCACACAATTGACTGAGCCTCGTTCGAGTCCTAGCATCTGCAAAGCAGAGAAATAACGTTACTCTCCTGCCGGCCAATTGAGAGTTGTGATTGGACAATGGCCGGCAAAAAAGGAAAATTCAGGGTAGTCCAAAAGATAACGAGCAAAGCCCATCCCAAAGCCCGTTTCAGATTTCCGATGTAGATCGCTGGAGTGATAGCCTGTGGTCAATTTTCATGTATTCATTGCATTCCCGGGACCGTATGTGTGCGCAACCCCACCCCTTAGTAGGTAAGAGATGGGCAGTATACAGAGCGAGCTCTTGGACGAACTCGTCCACGTGTCGGAAACGTCCTGTTCCTCACGAAGGGCTGCCCCTTCGGCAACTTTCCGAACCGTCTACTCTCCGATTCGTGGCAGAGCATACGTCCATTAGGTTCAATGTGCGTTTGTGCATCAGGGCTCGACATACATTCTCATGGACAGGATCGACGGCGAGGTGCTTGGCCACGTATGGTCCTCATGATCCGCAGAGTCTGAGGCGAGGATTCTTGCACAGTTGAAGCGAATGCTGGACGAGCTGAGGTCACTCCCTGCACCTGGCCCGCACATCGCCAACATGGACGGCGGCGCGTTATACGACTGCCGATTTCCTGGCAACTCCTTGACCGTTGGGCCCTTTGAAAACATTCACGACTTTCACTGCTTCTTACACAATTATCAGCAAGCCCACTCGAGACAGTTTCCAGAGGTCAGCAGAATGATTTCCCTACAGGACAGGCCCTATGGAGAACTGAGCAGCCTGAATGTTCTAGTACTCGGCGACGATGTCGTCGGGATCGTCGACTGGGAATCTGCAGGCTGGTATCCGTCGTATTGGGAATATTCGATGGCTTCGCATGTGAATCCGCGCAACGTCTTCTGGAAGGAGGAGGTCGGAAAGTTCTTGGTACCGCCCATGCCAGAAGACTTGGAGATGGAACGGTTACGACTCGAGTATTTCGGGGCACGGGTCAGCACGGTCGGGCCAACTTAGTCTTAGTTTAGCGTTGATGCTTTGACACGAAAGATGGAACCCGTCTAGATCTGGGGCTGGTCCAGGATGTGATCATGAACCAGGTGGACTACTTTTATTGAGCCCTAACTAATCACTGTAGTAGTACGCTCGCTTGTTCGCTTCCTGCGCGACGAACGCCAGTCTGTTCGTCTCAACCATCACATGCCATGTCCCCCGTCCAAACGCCTCTCCCCATTCCAACCCATCCCAACGGCGCCTCGCCTCGTGAACTGACCGCGAAAGAGCAAGCAGAATACGATTGCGTGCTCGCTCACTTTGCCAACCCAGAATATGTCCTCCCCGGCGTTGATGCGGAGAAGGGCGCGTTGATGGAAGTCGAGCGCATGTGGCTCGTTGGTCT
>JBBPQW010000509.1:0-18390 GCA_038092695.1 Boletus rubropictus
AAAAGGTATGGTTGGCCAAGCTGGAATAATGTTGTTGTGTTGTTGATATGTGATCAGGTTGATCATGATGTTGAGGGGTCCAGGGAGGTGAGCATCTAGCTATATCAATGTAGGGCAAATGCCAGGAAGACAACCATCCTTCAAAGAATCTGCAACTCGATGGAAGATCCAGAGATCTATAATGGTCAAGAGGAAAAGGTATGGTTGGCCAAGCTGGAATAATGTTGTTGTGTTGTTGATATGTGATCAGGTTGATCATGATGTTGAGGGGTCCAGGGAGGTGAGCATCTAGCTATATCAATGTCATTGTAGGTCACCTTGCCTTTTACAGTGTGGAGACCATGATATCAGTTATGAGATGGTTTTCAAAAGCAACCAGAAGTTTGTCTTACATGACTCTGCCAGGTTTGAGGCTGGCTGTAAGGATGAGTTTGAGAAGATGAAGGAGTTTATTACAGAGCATACCAACACAACTTTTCTTAGAAAGCAAATCCACACTATCAGGTCACACCTCAAGAAAGAGGATGAGCTATGTGATGAGAATACCAAACTTGAATCTATGTACATGGGGATTGACTACTTATATACTAACTACTGAGTTAAGGGTAGGCATATGGGCTGTGGGCATAGGTAAGGGTGTGATATCATAATGACATTGTGATTATGTCATGGTGTGTCATAACTGGGTCATGGGTTGAAAGAACCCTATGTTGTCATGGAGTCATCTAGAATGGGGCTGGACCCTTGATAAGATAAAGGTTTTGAGCACTAGCCATGAGCAAAAAGTATAGTTGATTTTCTTGGATTCTGACACACACCATATGGTGAGTGTGCATGTTTACCAAGGTTGAACAAGTTTAATGTAAGCAGGTATCGCATTTCAATAGATTAGCATTATTATTTCAAATCCACAAACCACTTACTATCTATCAATGAAAAGGCAGTAGCAGACATGGTAATTAGTAGGATTTTCATTTCAAATCCATATCAGACCACTTACTCCCTATCAATGAAAGAGCAGTAGTAGGCATGGCAATTAGTAGGATTCTCATTTCAAATCCATATCAGATCACTTATAATCTATCAATGGAAGAGCAGCAGACATGATAATTAGCAGAATTCTCATTTCAAATCCATATTAGACCACTTACCCACTATCAATGAAGAAGTAGAAAAAGGCATGGTAAATAGCAGGATTCTTATTTCAAATCCATATCAGACCACTTACTCCCTATCAATAAAAGAGCAACAGCAGATATGGTGATCAGCAGGATTCTCATCTTAAACCCATATTAGACCACTTACAAGCTATCAATGGAAGAGCAGTAGCAGGCATGGTAATCAATCAGTGTAAGTTCATCATGTGTCAAAGCATAATATATCACATACATCCTTCAGGCATGCAATAAAACAATTGATTAGTAAGCACTTTTCCAATTTTATCTCATGGCAATCACCTAGCCATACAGTAATATCATTCAATCATTTTGTCTTCATTAATTTTTGACCAACTCAAATCTTACCTTGGTGTGTGGAAACCAGCTTCTCAATGCAGCACCCAGGTCATATTCTTGCTTACTAGTGGCCCTGAAATCCACATAAGGTACCAATGCACTACATACCATCAATATACACATTTCCCTACACTCAAAACTATTACTTACTATTTGACTGCATATTTAATGCATAACAAGATATTCTTCTCTTGTGCTGTAACCAACATCATTTGCAATGATGCATCATTCAGTGCAGCTGCAGTCTGCTCCAACAACATGTGACATCCTGCATCTGAACTATCCATTCCTGATTTTATAATCAATAATGTAGAAAGCAGCTAAACCATATATGCACAAACCTTCCAACTTCACAAATCCCCTTGGAGGATATTTCATGCTGCATAAATCCCCCCATATATTTGTCTTGGCAAAAATCTCATCAGCTTGCCTCCTTTGCCTCACTAGCATCTCTTCAAAAGGCAATGCTAGGTCCACAAGTTGGAATGCCTGTATAAGAAGAGCATCCCATTTGGTAAAGACCACCACAATTGGCACTAATATCCACACCAGTGAGCTCAGAAGGTGTTATTAAGAAGAATTGACCACCTTTTCCCATGTTACATTCACAAAAAAATCTTTCCTCTGCAATAGTAATTGTACAATGGTGTTGATCCATCAAAATACAATACCTGCTTATATTACTCTTGTTCAACCTCAGTGAACATGCACACTCACCATATGGCATGGATTTGCTTCCTGCGAAAAGTTGTGCTGGTATGCTCTGCAATAAACTCCTTTGTCTTCTCAAACTCATCCTCATGGCCAGCCTCAAACCCGGCAGAGTCATGGAAGACAAATTTCCGGTTACTTTTGAAAATCAGCTCATAGCTGATATCATGGTAGCCACGCTGTAAAAGGAAAAATGACTTGTATTAATATTGATGTGGCCAGATACTCACCTCCCTGGAGCCTTCGACATCGTAATCAACCTGATCACATATCAATGACACACCAATACTATTCCAACTTGGTCAACCATACTTTTTCCTCTTGACCATTATAAACCTCCGGATGTTCTGTCGAGCTGCAGATTCTCTGAAGAATGGTCGTCTTCCCAGCGTTTGCTACCAATGGTAAGAACCCTAAATCGTCCAAATTTCTTCATGAGGTCTGGGTCAACGTGCTGCATGAAGTGGGAAATATCCGAGGCTTTCATCTGCACGTTGGCGGCACCCGAGTTGTCAAAGTCTGGCTTGGGAGAGGTAGCGTCTGTGACGCGTTTCTCGAGCGAATCTGAACCTGCACGCTGTATCTCAAGAGCGAGAGCATCAGTATCATTTGCTTGAGTCAGGAGGGCATTTGAGTCGCTAGGGACTCCGCTGGGTTGCTTGTTGGGTACGTCGGAATGCTGGGGAGACATTGGAGACGACGCTGCATTTGGAATGCGGGATCGGAGGCGTTCTCTCTGTTTCTTAAAAAAAGCCTCCATGGTCGGAGTAGTTGGGACAGCTGAACGATCGGTGGGACACAACTGCTATCTGCTGAGGCGGTGATGGACGACCGGAAAATGCCGCACCACACCGCGCAGGAGGGAGGCACTGACTGAGAAACTCGGGTGCTCAAGAAGGCTGCCATACTGACCGGCATTGGCACTACTCCAGAAGAATGCCTTCGAGGACCAGAAACACGTTCGTTGTACAAAGTGAAAGGCTGAACTGATGAATTACAGTCTGTCTCTAGCTGTCTCCTCGTGCTGGTGCTTATAGCTTCTGCTTGCAAATTGGCATTGACTTTGCTTGTGGATATGACACAATGCGACTCACTCCACCAGGTCCGTCTGTGGTATTTATGCTCAAACATCTTCCCCTGCTATGCCAAAACCATCCTGGCAGCAAGCGACACATGTATATCACTGTAAGTGTAACGTCGATTGGCACGATATGCGACATCACGCTCGTGGTGAAGTGAGTCACGGAACCGATTTTCTTTGTTGCACGCGTCACTAACCTCATTGTGCGCTGCAGAGATCCGCGCAAACAGTTTAAGTGGAGATTGCAGGTACGTGCGTGAACTTAGCCGGAGGCACGTCTCATTCACCAAACAACACGAGGTAACCTATCCGATGCTCGCTGTATCCGTTGTTGACGCCCCCCCCTTTTCAATCCTTTGATCTGCGACCCCTCCACTGTTACACTTTTTGATGGGTATACAGGTGTGTCCGTCGGAGAGCGATATTGTCTGTTTGAGCGAATCCAAAGTGCCCCGACGAAGCGACAGCAGCGCGTGCGGTGAACGAGGTTTGGGAGAGTTGCTTCAACGACACCCGACCGTTTGACGAAGTGCGTTTGACGAGTTTCGCACGTGTGTCTGACTTGGATACACGTATGAAACTCGTCTGACCGTATTTATTTCACGGTGGTCGCCATCGCGCAGTTCTTGCATATGACTCTTGTGAGTGATGTCGAGTAAAATACACTGAGCCTTGGGGTGGACATAGAGCTCTTGGAATAAGATTCATGCCCTTCAGACTAATGGGGAAGCGAATGTGCACATCGCCTACGAGAAGGATGGTACCGCCTTCTGGTCCTCCGCCGAGCCAAGTAAACTGTCCATTGGAGATCGCAGCGTTGTAGCGGAAACGTCTCGACCAGACGACATCCCCGATACACACCGGTTTGAATTTTGGGTTCATGGAAGGATCGGATGATAAACCCAACGGCCCAAACCGGTCGACAATGTTTTGTAAATATTCCTTCGAGGGAGCCCTGGACCCGATACGGTAGACTGGGCCGGATATATCTGTTTGACTATTGCCAACGACATAGCTGTCAGGCAGGGACCCACAAGAATAAACTCTTCTAGGACGAGGTGAGATTAATGTCCACGTCTAAAGTGTCAAATGAAACGTTGACAAAAAACCCGTCTGCGCGAGGTTGGTGACATGTTCCGGCCTATCGGGTGTCGGTTCAGCGAAACCGATACCAGAGGTTGTGTGAACCTGAAGCGGACATATGTAAACGATGACACTAGATGATGCAAACCGGAACTTACCACTGAGCGTGCACCTCGCACTGACGACATTTTACATGGTAATCACCTTGCCACCTTCGAACGCAACATTCGTCAGCTGGACACTCCTCATGTCGCACTTCATTCCGACCGTCCTGCAAGGTCGGTGGAGGGCACGCCGAGGCTAGCCAGCTTTGTCTCGAGAAGTCAGTTGGTCTGGTTCTGAGGAACGTAGACAAAGTACAAGTACTGGATGTATCGTTTGAGAAGGGTGAATTCAAGACGGATCAAGGGACCGAGGCGCGACCTAGATTAGATGCAATCCATGTCATCTCCACTCCCAATCTTGTCCAGGACCTACGAGAAGGAGCGAAGGTCCACGTACCTCAAGAGGGGCAGCAAGAACAACGACAGCGCGAGAATTCTTGTCACTCTGCGAGGTGTCGCGATGATCAAGTCACGAAAGCCATGATGCACGAGCGACAGAGCGGTAGCGAGGCCCACTGGACCTGCGCCAGCGATACAGTACTACAAACGGTATGCGGTACATGCCGTGATTACATAATCAGCGGTACACTTAGTGACTATCATATAGTTCTACAAACGTTTCTACAAACCGATGTCGACCCATCTGGCTTGTTCTCAGTGGAGCAGTTCATTGAGTCTCTGGGCATCCTGAGATAACCGGCTCTCGACAATACTTTGCACGAACATGACGGTAGTGATCTCCTTGACGTATGAGTTCGCTCACAGTGGCATAGGTTGAGGTGTCATCGAGCACACCTGGCCCTCAATTCAACTTTGACGAGGTTGGTGGTCACCAATTCTACTTTTATTTTCGTGTTGACGCTGTTGTAGCCACCGTCCCCATTATCTTCCACCGATCCTCATGGCGACAATGGACCGCCAACATCACATATCAGATGCCATACGAGCAACTTACCCTCCACAGGCCCATCAGTGGAAATCCCAATACCATCGAATCATCCAAGAGCCTTCCAATACTCAAAAAGCTGGCTCAGAGGTTCAACAAGAGCAATAAGGACCGGACTTCAGATAAGCCTGGTCGACCTCGGCCTGCTAAGGATCGATCTCATTCCCAATCACCAGCGAGAGACAGTACTGTCATTACGGGTCGTTCAACAATGGCTGCAGGTCAACGTCAGAAAGTGAGTGCTTTTCCATGATAGATGAACACGGTTGCGTCTAACATGTCATCTCAGCGAGCCGTGGTGAAACCCGTTAAAAAACGACAGAAACAACAGGTTCGCCGTCTCTCGAATCTAGTTCTCAGCCGCTCATCATGCTTTACAGCCTAAATCACCTGGTAAGCCTGTGGTTTCGAACCGTTGGAACAAGGGCACCTCAGGCACTGGGAAAGGTGCTGCAGATTTACAAGATGCAGGCATTGTATGTCTTTCTCCGGCGTGGTAGCCCTTCTTTCCCGTCAGGCACAACAAGCGAACGATCCACTTGAATCAGGCGGGAGGGTCTATCTAGCGGTGTGCTATTTCCTTATACTTGCATCGTTTGACTCACGGTGGACCACGTAGCGAGAATCGGATGAGGCTGTCCTTTCGGTCAGATTCCCTGCATGGATGTGCTGTTGCTCGAGTGCAGGAGATGGGACGCATTGATCGATGTGCTTCAATGCAACGAGCAGGTACAATGTTGGATCGTAAGTAGACACATACTATGCAATCTTCAAGTTCGTCTTGTCTCGCTGCCCTGAAACGCCCTTAATGACTGAGCCTCCGCGCCAAGATATTCGCTCAACGGTCATCGGAAAGTCAAATATGTTGGGGCCGTGTTTAGGAGACTTTCATGCGACCTTTTATTTCTTGGTTGTTGAAGTGCGACTTCGTGCGAGCGCCCAAATCCTGAGGTGATTTACCGACTCACTACGTCTTGGGGCTACCTTGCTCTCTCGATATGTCTGCCAGGTGTGCGGTCCACCATACTGCGATGCTTTCAAAGTATACGAAGGACCCCGGGCCAAGACGACAGGGCGACTCGAAATGAAATGCCATGCCTTTTGTTTGGTTCCAGATTCCATATCTGATTGGTCTGCTCGGACGAATAGATATTGAGTTTGAGTCATGGATTGGGCATATCAAGGCGCATATCTAGCCTAAGGGAATGCGGAGAAAGAATACAAGGAGATGGCCTCATGGCGTTCTGTCTGCCCCCAGACCTCACTCACTCCAAGGCTATTCCGCCAGAGACGGCGACGTGGATATAGCCATGTACAAGACCAGTTTATTTTTCTGGGTTGGGGTTCCTAGAGTGGAGTGACATGGTCAGACGAATACCGACGAACGAGGCCTGTGAGGATCAGATAAAACAGGGGCCACGCACATTCTCCGCTTGCCTCCAGGAAGCGTCGTGACGTTCACGAATCTGCATGTGCATCGTCAGCAGAGCATTCGAGTGTGTACACTCCGTGATTGCGTACCTGCGGTTGTAGAGCATGCGCTTCCTGGCACGACCCCTTGGGCTCTTCTTCTTTTCCTGCTTGTCAACCTTTGGCGTTTGCGACTTGACCTTGCCTGCGCGTGCAAGAGACCCGTGAACTATGGGATAGCCATGACTGAGGGGTTCTGTTCGATATGGGGGACGACCAACGCACCTTTTCCCATGTTGTCGACGATGAGGGACTTGACTTGATCGTATGTAAGCGGGGGATGGATAACTGTACAGTTTTGACACATAAGGTTTACCGGAAAGTGCCGAGAGGGCACGCGCATAGCCAGCTACCAAGGGGGTCTCTCAAGTAAACCGTATTGTGGCGATATACCTCACTCTGGTCGGACGAAGCGATTGTTAGACAGCTTACATCGTCGCTGGAAGCTGTTCCCCGGAACTGCTGGCAGTGACCTCCACGACTTCTAGGTCATCGGTCACGAGCCACTCTCTCATTGGTGATGCATCTACTATTTGTCCCTTGGAAGACAAAATCAACCGTTCCATTTGTTCATTGTCGCATGCGAATCTGCTGCGGTGGTCAGCTGTCCGCGTGAAAGATGTCCTCGGAGAGTCGAGCGAAACTAGCGAAAAGCTTGTACACCGGCGCTGACTCGCAACCATTGATACTCCGTGCATAGCACTGATTGTGGTCGGAAGACAGAAATGTCTTGAGCTTTGAGATATGTAGCTGGAATGAGCTACTTTCACAAGACACGGGCGATGCGGCAATGAACGACGCGTGGAATGGACCACCAGCGGCTTTCGGTTTCGACTCTTGGGCGGACATAGAGAACATGGTCCTATTGTTGACCCACTGAACAACTTTGAGCAGATTCAACCTAGCTGAACGGGCCGATATGGGATGAAGTTAAGATTTGGTTGGGCTCATTTTTGCGGCATATACCATAATGCGCGATGCATAAGAAGATCATAAAGGGGCTGAATACATCGATGCAAAGAAACTTGTCCTGCGAGGCTCCCATTACTCTGCGTCGACAACGGCTGTTTGGAGGCCCTGATGGACGAAGCTCAGCAAGACAAATTATATGACAACCAGGAGAGAAGCTTGCCTTGAAAGAAGTGACGGGAACATGGCTAACATACGTGTAGAGTTTCTCTTTTGCATTCTCCTCATCGTTACGTTTGCCTGCGGTATGGATAAGGTGACTTGATTAATAAGGGTTACGGTGGCTACTCACGCTCAAGCCGTACGCGTATCCGGTGAGGAACGGTTTTGATGCCTTGTGCCCACAGAGCTTGGTTAAGCTTGGGGTCAAGGCGAACGTCGTTGGTATCCATCGACTTCTTGGCGAAAGCAATCACGGATTTGACGGCCCATGGGGCACGCTTCTTGAATGAACGACCATGAACGAGCTTGTGCAAATGGATCGTGTGCTCGCGAGTCACGACGTCTTGAAGGGCAGAGCGCTTGCCGGTCTGGATGAAGTGGGATTACGGTTAGCGCGATAGAGCACTTCAGGTCATCATATGGACGAACTTTGCCGCCTTTTGTTCTGGACTATGAAACATGTGAGAAGGCGAAGAAACGCATGTCAGATACTTACCATGTCTAGAGGATGTCGATGTCGATGTCGGTGAGGAAGGTTGTGTTTGCGTTGTGGCGGGGGATCGAACAAGGTTTGTGGCTGATGCAGTTATTCGGCAATTACCGGTTACGTTTTTGGAAATCTAGAATGTCCTCTAGAGCGGGTTTCCCTTTGTCTTGTCCCTGATTCCCACTCATCTACCAAGTGGACAACGTGGCCCTAATGTATGCGGATGGAACGGTATGATAATCAACGATCCGTCTCTCTCGAACCGCATCGACAGGACAGACAGGTCTCGTCACTTCGTTGGCCCATGGTTCCGGAGGAATGAACCTGCGACGGAGAAAATGAAAATGTCTGTAATCGAGAACACAGACATGCGGTGCACGTTTTTTTTGGTTGAGGGAAGACGCGTTCTTTAACGGTCGAGTTGCTCCGTGAAGTACCATTCTGACCGAGGACAAAGCAAGGGCCGTTTTCGACGACAACGACAGGACATCCCACAGCTGACAAGGATTACCATACACAGATCTGACGACCGGCTTTACTCCGTAACAATAAAACACATTAGCAGGGGCAAAATATTGACAGGCGACCTCTATCGGAATATAAAAAGCATGGGTTGCCAGGGAGTACCGACGTGACTACATACCTGGTCCATTTCCTCGAATATCATGATGCGCTTCATGCTTCCCCTCCTTGCCCTGCTTGTTGCCGTCTCTGCTACTTCTTCTTTTCTCATTGCACGTCAGAGTCTTCCCAGTATGTTTCTATCCTCTGCTTATTTCTAGTCACTCATATCCCATCTCTTTAGGCTGCGCCACCTCATGCTTGACCAATGCGAACACTGGAAATTGTACTCCAAATGATGACACCTGCTTGTGCAATGATCAAGCATTCATCAACTCGACTACCGTCTGCATACAGTCGTCTTGCACCGGCAGTGACCTCCAAAATGCGGATGCCTACGCTCAACAGCTCTGCCTTGCAGTTGTGAGCTAGCACCCTGTGTCGTCACTGTTCCGTTTTAACGTTCCTTGCAGGGCGTGACTCTGACAGCAACCCCAACGGGCTCAGAGACATCGACTTCCAAGGCTTCTTCCTCGTCCACCGCTTCGTCCTCACCAACTGCCTCATCCACAAGCGGTGCATCCATGACTAGCGGCATCAGTGTATTTTCTGGTGCTATGGTTGCTCTTGCGATTGCTGCGGTTCTCTAAACACCTGTCCTTTGCAAAACACCACTTTTCATTCGCGCAAGATCTGGTCGCTTGTGGAGAGTGTAAAATAGATCAGCACTTTGGTTTTCGTTTTCGTATTTATTCACCTATTTCATTATTTGGGAGTTGGCATGTATCTGTTTGTTTCGATACCATACCCTCACTTCTTGTAGCGACTGGTGTCTCGATGATTAATTGTTCGTGGTACAAGTGGCGATAACGCGTGATAATACGTTTGCTACCCGCTTATTTGGCGCCATCCTGTTCTCTGGTGAATACTTCCTTTTCATTGGCCGGGAGTCGTTCCCTCACCACTGCCCTGCTGTTGCACGCTGGACTCGACGAAATCAGGAGGACATCCACGGCAAAGCTAGGAAAACACTCCAAGTTTTCAAGTCTGTTGCCGAGTCCTGACGCACGGCTACTTGCCCATCAATTAGCGACTCAATGAATGTCAAGCCATCGTGCGTACAGCTAAAACGAGCTTCGACATCCTTGACACTGCTATTGGGATTGTTACTCGGGCTGCTCATTGGCCGTTCATTCCCCTCCAACGTACGTTTCTCATCCCATATCTATCCGAATAGCACCAACCTTGAACCAGTTTCTTGCTCGGTCTTGGACAGACGCTCCTATATACGTTTCACGTTTGTCTGCACGGAAACAGTTCACGCTACCAACTATTGGACAACGTCATCGGGTGCTCGAGCTTCTCTCCACACTTTCGCCTCACCATACCTCGGAATGCGTGCGCAACTCCCAGCCTCTATACATCCAACAAGCTCGAGAACGATACAAGTCTCTTGTGGGGTTTAGCCCTGCGTCACAAACGCCTTGGTTGTCCTCGTTCAGCCTTGGTGGCTTCGGCGACCCTCAACGCGTCCACCTTACCTCGACAAAAGAACACAAATATTTCTTCGCCATCAATCTGTATAATTCCTTCCAAGTCATCCCAGATCTATTCGCAACGCTCTTTCGGGTCTCGGCAATATTAGGATACCATAATGTGTATGTGTCCATATATGAAAACGGATCGACGGACCAGACCAAGGCATTGCTTCGCATTTTTGACGCGCTGACGAGGAGCGTCGGGCTGAGGGTGACGATTCGGACATCAACGAGGACGAGGGGAGCGTTTAATCATCGTATCGAATACCTCGCCGAAGTTCGTAACCAGGCGTTCAACCCACTTTACGAGCTCAGAGACTCGCACAACGAATACTTTGACACTATCATCTTCATGAACGACATCTTACCTTGTGTGGATGATATCCTCGAACTTATCTGGCAAAGCAGAAGGAACAATGCGGGCATCACTTGTGCAGCGGATTACATGTATCATGACGAACTAGTGCGTTTCTCCGTTGCCCAGCGTTCGTCGTCTGACTGGGGTGACTGCCTAGGGTTCACCGGTCTTTTATGACAATTGGGTGTCCCGTGATATCAACGGTTCGGCATTAGAAAACGCACCCTTTGACGCCATCTTCCACGACCCTCAATCCTCTGAACGTTTCCAAATGCATCTTCCTGTGCAGGTGGAGGCATGCTGGAATGGTGTCGCAGTACTGGATCCAGCGCCATTCTATACGCCACCCTATGTGCGCTTTCGAATGGCTAGAATAGCCGACAATGAATGCTCGGCGTCCGAGTGCAGTCTCATCTGTAATGACTACTGGGCAGCCGGTTACGGTCGAATACTCATGGTGCCCAGAGTAAAGTTGGCATATGACAAGGTGTGCACATCAGGACTCGAACGGTGTGGTTGAAATTGCTCATTGAGCTCTGGACGTACAGAAAGTGTTCGACATCATACATCCTCAGAGACGGAATCTGACTGCTATACGGGGCTACGTCCGTCTTGGGGGTCTTCCCGACAACCCACGCACGGATCCTCAAGATCGGTCGTGGTTCGGTCCTCACGATAGACTGTTCACTCCAGAGGAAAGCGAGGAGATAGAGTTTGTGCCTGGGCCTGCGGACGGTGAGTGAATTGAGTGCGTCGATATATTGCAGAAGACTGACTGCCTAGGTTCTGAAAGTATGGTGTTGGGGTTGGGATGGAGCAGGCGATATCGACGGTCCTGACGTGGACCCTGTTTGGGAGCCAATGCCGGATCAGTCTCAGACGGCCGAGGCGGTGACGGTGAAGCACCAAAGGATGATGGAGGGGTTATGAGTATTTGAACCCTACAGGGGAGGTTGGGGTTCCCGCTTAGATCTCGATTTTTTTTTCTTGTCTTGCACCACAATCCGTTGCGTACCCCGACGATGCAGGCCATTCAGATGTGGAACAAGGCGTTGATGACCGTTGGGCTTTTGGCACAGTTGGTAGCGCGCATGCTTCGCATGGATGACTGCATGAGGTCGTGGGTTCGACTCCCACAGAGTCCATTTTATTTTGTTCGAGGTCTTTCTCTTTTCTGTTCGTCTCTGGCAAGTCTTCCGGTCTTTATTCAGATGTAAACCCGGAAGACGGTCTAACGCGTTGAACTCATTTCCGTCACCGATAGCTGATAATCATGGCTCTACGTCATCGGTTGGCAGTATTTTCTGAGTCTGAAATTTGGATCCCCGCACCTGCCGGAAATGACCGGATGTGATATTGCAAGGTCAAAAACCGGAGCTCTCTATGACCTTCAAACATGCCAATAAAAATCCAGAAAAATGTGTGGCAAATAAAGTCCCGATCCATATGTTAAAGCCGAGAAGTGTAGCTGACATTGTTGAAGTGAATACTGATTTTTTTGCGCAAGAGTCTTGTACGCACGATAGGGCCTCACTTGGTTGCCATCTATCAATGATCACATTTGGCTTGGTCTGGCTGGTTAGCTTCTAGTCTTTACTTGACGTGCGAGTTCGAGGGAAAAGTGGAAAAAAAGTGGAGCAACGAGCGTTGTATGACTCCTGGTCTGCGAAATTTAACCGCGTTTGAGCCGGCTCTACCACGACTGTTTTATCTCGACAAGCCTCGCACAGCACGAGGTGTTCCACGGCCACTGGGAGATATACCATGCAACGTCGTTCAGGCCTGACCAAAGGGCTAGCACGCATCTCCATCCCGTCTCAGCACCCTCTTACCGGCATGGGCGTCGACTCGACGCGGTCACGATGGCACAGACGTTCCTTTGGCGTGCCTAATCGAATATGGGCCATTCTCTTGGCTTTCGTTTCCCTCGTGGTAATATCCCGCCAGGTTCTGTCCGCCTATCATCGACAACTGCAGCCCGTCAGCACCGCTGGACTCGTACCGATAAACTACTTTCACTCGGCCAACTACTTTGCGGCCAACAACAACTCGGAAGGTGATGCATCGAGAAACCCATTTCGTTTCTGTCCAGTTTTTGGGCCTGGGGACGACATTGCGGAAAAGTATGGGGTGATGCCGCTTGCTCAGACGCGGTTGCATCTCGGGAGTGGAGGACGGGTACATCGGGTGATTCACAAGGCGCTGCTGGGCCAGCCGATCACGGTGAGCGTGTTAGGTGGTTCAGGTGAGTCTCGTACTACGCCAGTTTGATGCCGTGGTATCGAACTCATTCGCTCTATGAGTAAGTATCGGCATGTCATGGTGCTGGCGACGATCCATTATCTCCCTTGTGTTACCCCTCCCTTTTTTTCCGGTGGTGGTTGAGCGTATTTCCACATCCCGCTTCTGAGCTCACCAATGGAGCCATGCGTCGAACGAATTCTGGGTACTTTGGTTTCTGTAGTGCACATCATGTACCCGAGAACACCGACCTCGTGATACTGGAATTCGACGTCGATGATCCAGCGTAAGTGATAGGCAACGCTCGTCTAGCATCCGTTTTTCTCATGCCTCGTTTTTCCAAGTGACCGGAAGGGTATGGAAGACTTTGAACTTCTGGTTCGCTCTCTGCTCAGCAGACCCGACCAACCCGCTGTCGTCATCCTCGGCCACTTCAGCCCTCAAATCCACACTGAACATGGTTTTGCCGGGCCAGATCACTGGCACAACATCGTTGCGCAATTCTACGACGTCCCCCACGTTAGGTACGTCCTTTTGTCTCAAGGTTGGGATACCGTGGCTTATACTGCTGTAGTGCAAAACCCATTCTGTACCCTACGTATATGACCGACCCCGACTTGATCAAACCCTATTATACCGACCCCATCCTCGCCGGTCCCGAGGGTCATGTCCTCCTTGCCGACGTCCTGATCTCTTACTTCCAGTCTCAAGTTTGTGCTACATGGGCAACGGCGGGCGGCCATTCCTACGAGACAATTCCTCTTGTGCTCTCACCGGGTTACAATGAGGATACTCATCTTTTCGGCGGTGTCGGTGCTCGCAAAGGTGCAGCTCCCCCTGAGCCCCCCAAGGCCGCCGACGAGGACGCTGCACCGGAAAAGAAACCCGTACCACTCCCCGTTGCTGATCCACACCCTGTCCCTATCTACCCCGAGCTACGCATACCACCTGTCCGTATCAATACCCGACCACAAGCATCGCGGCCGTTTGAGGAGCCCGCGCCATTCTGTGCCTCCGCCAACGATCTGGTGAACCCCTTGCCACCGTCCTTGTTTTATGGCTCGGGATGGCACGTGGCACACCCCAGTCAGGGTACCTCGCCCTTGCTGACTGCTGAATATTATTGGCATAGTTGGATGCCTCTCAGCAGGTTGCGAATACCGATCAAGGTTGGTGCGGGCGACGTGGGGATATACTATCTGAAGGAGCCGATCCGAGAAGTTGAGCAGGGGAGCCAGATGGAGTGTTGGGTGGACGATAACATTAGAGGGGCTGTGATTATCGAAAATGCGGGGAACGTCCGCGCGCGTGAGCCGACGTATGTGTTTTCTTTTGCTCTGTGTGCGCGAACGTGTGCTCAGATCAGGGTGTTGCCCTCATAGGCTCGAGATGATCGACCACTTTGTGTCGCGGGGAAACCATTATGTGGAGTGCGTATTGTTGGGCGAGGAAGGACAGGCGGTGCCTTCGTTCAAAGTCATCGGGTTCTTCGCGACGTGACCATGATGGTGCTGTTTCGGAATCCACGTTATCTAAGCTCTGATCTGCATTCTAATTCTTGACGATACCACAAAGGACTGACGACCATAGACATGGCTTTGCTACATACATTACTAGTAGCTGCTATTAGCTTTGAACCTCAGCAGTGGGGTTAGGGTTTGATGGCGTGGAAATGATGACGTCTGAATGCTGTGTGCTGCGCCTCACAGCCTGCAGGAGGCCTGTGTGTCACCTCTCCTTTATCCCTCCACCGTTCACTGCTGTCATTGAACGATGGGTAAGAACTTGCGAGCTCCGCCAACAGGTGAGTTTTCCCCACTTTGCTCCTCGTCCGAGAGTCGACTTTTCTCGTAGAGGCACCCCTCGCGTATCGTTATGTAACAAAGTTCTATAGGAGAGACTTGAGGCCCATCGTCATTGGAAGTTCGTCGCATCGTCTGCGTTCATATGGGTATACTCATCGCCTTTGTAGTGACTCTTGTCACAGCTATTTGGGCTCTCGCATGGTAAGCTTCCATCGTGACACCGTGAGCGGAACCTTGTGCTCAAAACGAGATTCCGTTCAGGACCGTATGTGACAGAATTTCCGAGCACCACGTCGTGTCATTGTCCTGACCGCGCTCCCTAGGTGTCGTCCTTTAAGCAACTCAACCTCGTCGACAGCAGTAGGTCGGTATATCGAACGCGCGTGCGAGTGATAACGTGTTCCCGCTCTAGATGACGTGCCAAAGCTTGCTCCGTTGGCAATAGTGCAAGGTGTAGTATTTGCCGTCGCATGCGCGTTCCAAACATTTGGGATCATAGCTGCGGGAACGGTAGGTTCCAGATCGGCTTTTTGAGGAATATTGTGGTTCACCATGGCGAGTCTCAGGCACGGCTTACCCTGATAAAAACATACGCATTCTTGTGTGCATTGAGTGCGCTGCTTGTGGTTGGAATTGGAATCATGAGAGTCATTACTCATTTTGTATACAAGGCACGTTTAGATCTCTTTTTGTGGTTTGTGGTTGCTCACCCTTGCCGTAGTCTGATTTGCTTGAAGAATGCGTCACTATTGCACAGACTGGAAGCATCGGTTCGGTCCGTGCCCTGAGATTACCTTGCTCGCAATAGCTGATAGTCCCCTCACCCAGGTTTTCGGGATTTGGGGTGCAAATCCGGCAGATCGTCTGAATAAAAACCAAGCTGCACGGTGTGAGTTCACTATATTCATCATACCCGTCAAAGATTGTGACACACGCTAGACTGCGAAGATGAGTGGAACCGTGATTCGTGGGCGGAGATCATCTCCCTCGTTTTTGAGATCTGTAAGCAGTGGTCTATCTAGAAATGCCCCAGGATCTGAATCATCTCTGGGACCAGTGCTTGGGTTATTGTTCACGGCCCTCTCGTTCGCATATTATCGACAAGCACGCGATCCTGTTAACCCCGCTAATTCGTCCCGCTTACCGTCCAATCATGCACGCAGGGATGGCTATCCAACGAGCTACAACCCACCGTATGACGGGGCTTCCTACGTGCCAGTCTATCTACCTCCGCCGGGTCCACCACCTCCTGCTGACGACGGAAAGCCTCCAGAATACAAGTCTTTAGGATATTTGTCGTTTGAAAACCACAAGGACGCAAAGGAGGACGATCCGTTCTCTGACTATGACAGTCCAAAGGTACCGATGCCGACTCATTGGGTCGAGGACTTGGACGCGACGTCGCCGCCGAGGCTATGACCCGAAGGAGGAGGATATATGCACTTGGATTTGGACCATCTTTCTTTCAGTCGTACAGTTTGGTTTTTGATGCTACTTATTTTACCTCGATCTGTATGAATTGCGATTACGGACCTTTCGGACGATTTTCCCTTGGAGGAATGAGAGCGAATGGTTAGTGATGCCGATCTTCCAGGTAGAGGTGAGCACCCGGGCAAGGGTGCCATTTCCTTGACCTGTATACCGGTTCTGGGCACCGGCCTACCGTAGCTCCTGAGAGAGCTTTGGAAGTTGCACGACGGAAGAATTTGCCTAACGAACTTCGCGACGATTTCGGTGACTGGTTCAAGACCATGTCATTGAACTCAGGAAATAGCAAGACCCCGTGAGCCCAGTACGTACTAGTAATCACCCAAAAGAAACTCTGGAGGCATACCGAAAACGCAGCGCAACAGTAGTGTCCCATATTCCAAACTAATTCGACAGTATTACCAGGTTCTAGACGTAGATTTCCAAGGATAACCGGGCTAGTAATATTTTGGAAGGAAACGTCAAGGGCTTTGTGGTTATGTCGCACTCTCCCAAGTGATGTCCGGAAAGTGGTAGTACAGAGCAGGAAGGTGCTCGACAGCAAGGTCTGCAGAAAGCGACCCGTGATACGCATCGTGCTCCATCGTCAGGCTGTGTGCGATTTCGTGGGCCATGAGGAGATACCTAGTTTTGACCGAGATGAGCGCATCTGCAAGGTATTGTAAGAAAAAAAAAAGGTTTGGTCGACACATACCAGTCGATAATAACCTTCTTCTTGTCAAAACCCTTGTCATCGTCTTTGTATTCCATGATCAGCCCTACAAGCCTAAATCATACTGTAGCAAGGAATCGCTAGACATAAATACACACTATTTTTATTAAATTGGTATAATACATGTGATCTTTGTCCATTCATATATATATATTGCAGTCTGGTGATCTGAAAAAGCATAATGTAATCCAGTGATGCTAAAATTCAACATTTTTGGTTATATGTGTATGTATGGGCAGAGTATATATAATATTATACAAACTTAACTGAAAGTAGAGTATGTTTATGCTAGACTATTGGCTTCATATCATCTATTCTCATCTGCTATTGAATGTTGGAGAAGGGGAGGGGTCAGGAGATAATATTAAAGATAGTTTGAATCATTCAGATGGCATAATCTATTCTATAGATGCTGCTGAAATAAATAATAAAGGCCATATTTATTGGAAAAAGTTAGAATATGCAATTTCTATTGGACTTCTACAAGCCAAAATATTTTTTGTAAGTAGTATAGATATAAATATACATGGTGGAGACAATAGAGCAACCATGGTAACTAGTATTCAGTCCAAAAAAAGCAATATCATTGTATATAAAATTAAAACATTTTATAATAGTAGCAGTTAAGAATAATAGGTCATGTGACCTTTTTTAAACTCAGAAATAATATTTGTATGTGTATCATTGTTTGTAGGGCCAAACAAGTGTCACTATCACTTTATTTAGTTAGAATTTCACTTATCTCACCAAAAGCTCAAAAATCCTTTTCATAACATAGCTGTTTTAAAATGGTCATATCTCCAGAGTGTGTGAACCAGATCACATGACCTAGGGGGCAATCTTGTAACCAAGAGTATGTACAGTGACTTCCAAAATTGAGTCAATATTTTCAGATTTTGGAGTATTAGTTATATAACTCAGGAACATAAACAAATAGAGCCAAAGTGTAAGTGAATAACTAGCCATACATGCTTGTGGCTATGTTCCAAAACAAGAATTATGTCATTTGGATTAGTAGTCATGGAGATATGGCAAATTCAAATCAACAAGTCATTGACTCAATTTTGTAACTATATATCAAATCTATAGAATCAGCCAATTCTAGTACTTTGTATGACCTCCTTTGGCCTTGATTACTGCCTGGATTCTCCTAGGCATGC
>JBBPQW010000510.1:0-18383 GCA_038092695.1 Boletus rubropictus
AGCCGGGCCGAGCCGAGCCGTCATTAGGGCCTGGGTAGGGCTCAGGGCTCGGCCTGAGGTTTTGTGGAGCCTGAGCCGGGCCGGGCCGAGCCCCCCCAAGCCGCAGCTAGCGGCTGTTGTCGTCCGTGGGCGAGGTGGGTGCGACGGCGAGGGTGTGCAAGCAGTGTCCAAATAAGGAAAGTCGCGCCTCAGCTAAGCAACAACTCTTGCCACAGTCCGCGCGGTCGTCCTTGATTGCCTCTATCACCGCCGTTCTCGCATGTCGCGGCTTGGGACTGTCAACACATCACTTACAGTCCATGTACAATCTGTACAACCCATCCGATTGGCCCGATTTGGCCTCAATGTGGCCGTACGACGTGGTAAGTCGGTTTTCTGGTGTGCCCCACTAACACTTTGATAGCTCGTGGCTTGAGCTTGCCACGATGACGTGGCTCATTCAGTGGCACGATAGGACGTCTGGGACCTCCCAGGTGGTATGGGTGGCGCAGGTATGTGTGCCGCTTTGCACTCGCGCTGTTCGGGCTGATCTTCTTCATTTTCAGCTAGCAGTCGCATTTCGACTCATTTCGGGTCGTGGTGTGCGCTGCTTGTTGCGCCACGCATTCGGCACAATGCCCCATCCAAATGGATGCCACCAGCGTCTTTAGCGTGGCTCCAATCCTCCCCGTCTCCTGACACGACCAACTCAGCTGTATGGCCTCCAGGCCCGGTATCTTGACCTAGCGCGCCCGTTTTGACATGGCCGCTGTCGTCTCCGAGGTGTGGGAACTCCTGGTTGCCTTGGAGACCTTCCGGTGCAGCCACCTCGCTGCTCGTGCGTTGCAGTTCACATCTCGGCTACTGGCCACTCTCTTCTTCGAGCTCAGCGCTAGGAGGGTTGTTCAATCGCTGTGCAGTCTTGTCAGGTGGCTCGGGTGGTCTGGGAGATGGTGGCAGATCCACTGGTGTGTCATTATCATCCACTGCCATGTATTGATGACTTCTCTTGCCCACCGTCGTTGATTGCACATGGGGTAGGTCTGCAGACCATCTCGCCCCCTCAATCGGCACGGTGCAGCGCATCGGCACACCCTCCCCCTTAGTCTGCGCAATCCAGCGCTCTCCTGCGACCTCGCCATCAACCTTGTCTGGCACCTTTGGTGGTCTTGTCATCATCACATAGCTGTCGCCACACCCGTCTGTGCGTTGCGACAAAGTTGAGGAAGGTGGGGGAATTAGCATGTGGTCAAAGAACGTGACTGAGCCCCGGCTTGGGCCAAAGCCCCAGCTTCTAGGCTGGGCCGGGCCCCCATCTGGAGCTTTAGGGGGCTCAGGCTCAGTGAAAAATGGTCCGATGGAGGTAGCGGCACAGCCATGGAGGTCCAGAAAATGAACGATGCGATGCACCATTATCAACTGTGGCATATTACATCGATATTTCATAGATCTGGGTAGTACACAATGTATAGCAAAGAGTATGAATTGTCTTCTAAGTCCACGTATCAAAGTGGGACTGGTCAACTGAGATTGTGGTCAAACGACCAAGTATACCAAGAACTAGAATGAATAGATATCTGTTCCTCCCCGTACTCTACTTGCATACGCGCTGATTTAATGTAGCACAAAACCTCTCTCCTCCTGCCCCGAGTCAAACAACTCACCCGAACCCACTATGGAACAGCAATGGTGGTGCGTCTGCCAGAAGTACTGTAAAGGACGTCGGACACAGCTCAATTCGAAACGAACCTGGTATCGACACTTGCAGCAATCAGCAGAGGACGAGAAACAAGCAATAAAATCAGCTCACCTTTCTGACCAGTTCCGAGTCCTTTTTCCGATCCAGAATCGACCCCCACCAGTTCCAACGGGTGCTGGGACATCCAATGGCTCTAATGGCCCCGGTTTGCGGCGGCCACATCAGGGTGTGGGTGAAAATGCAGAACGACCTGTCCAACGACGTCGTGTACACGTTGATGAGGTATGCACGGCAGAGTTTGTTGATGAACTTACCGCAGACTTTGGTTTTAGCCTTCTGAGTCTTCATCCGAGTCTGATAGTGGTCTTCCACCCGGGAATGGAGACCGCAGATCAGATGAACTTGATGAGGAAGCGCCTTTTCAAGAAGACTTTCCACCTGATATTGAACATCAGAATGAGGATGACCCGGACGAGGACGGAGACGCTGCTGCGCATAGGCCTGAGGACCGCAATCAACTTCTCAATTGATCTAACTCCGATCAACGCCAAAATTCACAGGCTCGTCGGGCAGGACAGACTCCACTCTGTGACCTTAATCTAGCCGAGCTCGAGGAGTCTGCACACATTGACTTCCTCCAATGCGATATGCAGTTCATTCGGTGCCTACAAAATGCAAAATTAGATGATCTTGGTGGACTATCAGATGATGCGCTTAAACGGCTTCGCAACCCTCCTCGGACAACACCTGAGCTTGAGGACCCTGTCATTGAACTCGCACTCTCAATGTTTCTTGCGCTGGAACACTCATCCCAAGAAACATACGAAAAAATCCGTTGTGCTGTTGAAAAGTGTTTCCCGGCATCTGTCGTTCCATCACTCTACCGTATCAAGACAACGCTCGCAGAGGTCACCGGAGTCACACCTATCGTCAACGATATGTGCCTTAATAGCTGTATCACCTATACTGGACCCTACGCGGACCTGGAGCAGTGTCCCACTTGCCAGGAACACCGATATGATCAGGTTCAGCTTGCTCGGTCATCTGGTCGTGTTAAAATACCTCGTGCTGTGTTCAATACGATCCCAATTGGACCACAACTCCAAGCCCTCTATCAAAACCCACAAACTGCTGCCAAACTACGTTATCGGAAGGAACGGACACAGAAAATTTGGGAAGAAATAGAGCGAAATGAAGGTGTTCCGGATGGCTACGATGACCTTCTTACTGGAGAAGCGTACCTTGAGGCTCATCGCACTCAGCGAATCAGCGATGACGACATATTACTCATTTTTTCAATCGATGGTGCACAACTATACGAAAAAAAGGAGTCTGATTGCTGGATTTACATATGGATTGTTGCTGAGCACTCTCCAGAGGAGCGCTACAAGAAAAAGAATGTTCTTCCAGGTGCTATCATACCTGGATCCAAGAAACCAGGGTTCATCCAGTCATTCCTTTATCCAGGCTTTCATCATGTTTCTGCACTGCAACATGAAGGACTGACCATATGGAATGCCAATGAGAACAAAAGCATCATCTCCCGACCTTTCCTCTTCTTGTCCTGTGGAGATGGCCCTGGCTTACTTTGCACCAGCAATCTCATTGGACATTCAGGATGTCGGATTAGGCAAGCGTGCGCACAGCCGCTCATCAGACTGTGCCCCTACATTCCATGAACCAGTGCCTATCATTCCATGTCACGCCACACAGCACGATCTCCATTCCTTGTACCTACACTACAATACATATATGATATTTGCCTATTTTCTTTTGTCTTGACCCTCCATTTCACATGTTACCTTTTGTGCTCAAGTACTTATACCTATGAGTATATAGCCTCTCGAGCGACGACCGCTACCTCAGTCCATTCTACTGCACGTGACTGAGGTGAGCCATTCCCTTACTATACAAAACTGTTTGCTTACTGTGTACATAGACTTCTCATCTAGGTAAACCCAATATTAGTCCATTCTACTGCATGCAACTGAGACTTCTTGTCTAGTGTGCTCCGTGTTCCGATCCTCCTCATATCTTCACAGGTTATAAGCCCCACTGTTTCCATCTAGTCTGTAAACCCTGCTGATTGATCACCATGTCAGCCACCCCCGTCACCACCAACACACTACCAACCAACGTACCTAAACTCGATGTCAAGGGCACGAACTGGGCAATCTTCAACTTCCAATTTAAAGTAGCCATTGAGGCCAAAGGAATGTGGAGCCATTTTGATGGGATGGCCCCCCAGCCAAATTATGTTCCCCCCTTGTCAGCTGCACAGACCAAGGAGATCACTAAGTGGAAGAAAAATGAAGGAATCGCGAAACACCTACTGACGCAGCACATTCCGGACTCAACTGCACTAAAGATCTGCAAGCTAGCCACTGTTGAAGCTATGTGGAAGGAAATCACATGCAAATACACGGAAAAGGGAACATACGCACAGATGGAGCTATGAATCCAATTCCTTGAGACCAAGATGGCCAAGGGCAGAGATGTCCGACAGTTCCTTGATGGGCTACGAACAAAGCACAAGGAGTTAGCATCAGTCAGAGTCGATATTGATGAAAAGGATTACCATTCAAAAATTATTTGATCCCTCCCCAATCTGCTCGCCAACTTCGCATCCAGCCAGCTTGCCACCGCTTGCTTGTATTCAACAAGCAAGACCATCGAGCCTGACACCTTGATCTCACTTATCAGTGAAGAAGCAGATCAACAGTGAGTCAGATACACCATCTGTAATGATGGCAAGGATTGTGATGAAGCTATGGCCATGTCAGCACCGGCCAGAGGAAGAGGATGTGGCCGTGGAAGTTGCCCTCCCTGTGGAGATAGGCCAAAATGGCTATGTTGGACATGTGGGTCAGACCAGCACCTAGCGGTGTATCACAATCAGACACCAAAAAATGAGAAGAAGACCGCAATGCACCAAATGGGTAGTGTGCACGTGGTCATTCCTGACTCAGATGAGGAAGACAGAGTTTTTGGCATCATTGAGGATGACAAATCTTTACCCGATCTGGAGACCATTGAGTCCAGTGATGACGAAGACATAGGCACTGGGCATCAGACTCATGACAATGATGATAATGATTGGTTCTTGACCATTGGTGATGACAGTCTGTGGGGCTGTGGATGGGATGATGAAGCACAGAGAGTCAACAGCAATGACATGATGGTTGACTGCGCTTGCCCCTCACTTGCCACTGATGAAGACCTAGAGAACGAAGTGATGAAAGTCAGCGACCGCCCAAAGGAAACATACTGGGTCAAACTATATGATTCCAGTACTACTTGTCACATAACCCCCGAGCACAATGAGATGATCAACTTGAAGCAAATCCCACTGAAACCTTTTATGGCCACCAATCAGCAAAAATTTGCTGCTACTGGCGTTGGTGATCTCATCATTGAAATACCCAATGGGATAAACGTGTCAAAGTTGTGTCTGACCGAGGTATTGTACTCACCTGAAGTGGGGTACACCCTTGTGTCAATCGGCTGTCTTGATGAGATGGGCCTGATGACGACCTTCACAAACAGGCATTGCACAATCTGTGATGCTGATGGAGAGACAATTGGGTGCCTACCATGATCAGCCAAGGGGCTATACTGCGTGGTGCATGAGACTGACCATGCCGCTGCTGCCGATGAACGAGTCACTATAATGGAGCTGCACTGCTGTTTGGGGCACATCGTGCTGGCGACCGTGCGTGAACTGGCCAAAAAAGGCCTAGTTAGTGGACTAAGGTACTGCCCAAACGAGGAAGAAAGCACTTACTGTGAAGCATGCATTGATGGAAAGGCAACACGCAAGCCAATAGCAAAGGTATGCCAGGGGCCATGTGCCGAAAAACTCAGCGACATTGTCTACACTGACATCTGGAGCCCAGCGCCTGTTGCAACCATTGGCAGTCGATGCTACTATGTCATGTTCACTGATGACCATACTTGGCTCACCCATATCTATCTGATTTGCCAGAAAAGTGACACCTTCGAAGCATACCAAGGCTTCGAGGCCTGGCTCAATTGCCAGCTTGCTGCAAAGGTGAAACTACTTCACTCGGATTGAGGAGGAGAGTATCAGGGCAAAGAATTTGTCCTATACTTACAGCAGCAAGGCACTGTGCAGCGCTTCACTGTGCATGACACCCCACAGCACAATGGCATTGCTGAGCAACTCAACCGCACCATCTTGGAATGGGTGTGCACACTTTTGCATGCTAGTGGCTTGCTGAAACACCTGTGGGGCGAGACCGCATGCCACGTCATCTGGCTAAAGAATTGATTACCTACCAAAGTTCTCGATGGCAAATTGCCATATGAGACTGCTATGGGTCACACACCCAACTTGAGCAGCATGCATGAGTGGGGATCTGTTGTCCATGTTAAGACTGGCCAAGGGACAAAGCTGGAAGAACAAGTTGAGGCTGGGCGATGGATTGGTATTGACAACCGCACAGAATATGCATGTCGAGTGTGCTGGCCGAAAACAAGGATGGTGATAGTTGAGCATGAGGTTTTCTTTGACACTGCACCTAGCATCATCGAGGGGGAGGGGATTATCCCATTGGACGATGACACCTTAGCACAGCAACACACTCCTGCTAACACCACACAGCTGCTGACCAAAGATACCGCTGTGCCTCATATTGCACAGCTGATACCAAAACAGGCTGTGCCTGTCAACATGCCACCAGTCACATCACCCAACCCACTAGCTCTTTCCGATGCACCTGAGTCACGCCCCCAATGCACTCGCAAGCCCAGCCAGTGCATACTCGATATCATCAATGGTAAGGCCACATCCACCACCATTCCTTGTGGCATACAAGTTCCAGCCCCTATCCCAGAAGATCCAGCCCCAGAGCCATCTGTTCTCGAAGATGTAGGCACCAGCAAGCAGATCCTTGTGGCCATTGACAAAAGGTACAGCCAAGATTTTGATAAGCGAGAACTAACTATGCTCGTTGAACAAGGTACTGCTGCTGCCAAGGCACTGGAGCCATCCACCCTTGCTGATGCACGCCACCACTCTGATTGGCTGCAATGGGAACAAGGAATCCATGAGGAGCTTGAGATGCTCAACAAGGCAGGCACCTGGGAACTCACTGACCTCCCACCAGGTGCCAACTTAGTAGGGTTGAAATGGGTATTCCATGCAAAGAAGGACGCAGCCGGCAACATCATGCGCTACAAGGCCCATCTCATTGCTCAAGGATTCTCACAAGTCCTGGGCATCGACTACTTTGATACCTATGCACCCATCACCAAGCTCGCATCCATCCACACCATCCTTGCTCTTACTGCTAGACAGGATCTTGAGCTACACCAAGTGGATATAAAGGGCGCATACTTAAATGGCAAATTAAATGACGACAAAGTAATCTACATGTGCCAGCCACCTGATTACACAGATCCCAACCACCCTCACTGTGTGTGCTGCCTGCGCAAGACCCTGTATGGCCTAAAGCAGAGTGGCTGGTGTTGGTACCAGTGTCTAGTCGAGATCCTAGTCACCAGGCTACTCTTCAGACAATGTGAGGTAGATCAGGCTGTTTTCATAAAATGGATGAACAATACACTCACCATCATCATCATGCATGTTGATGACTGCACAATTGCCACTACCACACTTGAGCTTGTCAATGCCATAAAGATGCAGCTCAGCCATTTCGTCAAGGTAACTGACCTCGGCAAACTCCATTGGCTTCTTGGTATTGAAGTCATGCACAACTGCAATGAATGCAAACTTGCCCTCTCCCAAAAGACGTACATTGAGTCCATCCTCCACTATTTCAACTTGGATGAGCTGAAACCCATCTCGACACCAATGGACCCCAGCACCAAGCTCAGTGTCACCCAGTCCCCTTCAACTGCTGCCGAGTATGCTGCAATGCATCAAATACCATATCAAGAAGCCATTAGATCACTCATGTACACAGCGCTTGGGACAAGACTGGATATTTTGTATGCCGTCTTGCAAGTCTCTCGCTTCTCATCCAACTATGGCCAAGCACATTGGGATGCGGTGAAGCACGTATACCACTACTTATCAGGCATGAAGGCTCTACAGCTCACGTATGGAGGAGGAAAGAAGCCCCTCATGGGCTACAAAGATGCGGATGGTAGTATCATCAAAAACTGCTGTGCCGTGTCAGGCTATGCCTTCTTGATCGATGGAGGCACTGTCTCCTGGAGCTCCAAGCACCAGGAAATCGTGTCGTTATCAACCATGGAGAGTGAGTATGTTGGTGCAACGCATGCTGCCAAAGAAGCCCTCTAGCTCCGGTCCCTTATAGCCGAAACGTTTGTTATCATCACAAATCCCACCACCATTTTCTCAGACAACCAATTGGCCATTGCGCTTGCAAAGGATCACCAATACCATATGCAGACAAAGCACATTGATGTGCATTTTCACTTCATCCAATGGGTTATTGACGACGGCAAAATCCAACTCATACTTTGTCTGACCAGTGAAATGGTGGCCAACATGTTTACTAAGGTGCTTCCCTCGCTGAAAGTCAAGCATTTCATGGCCAAGCTAGGACTGCACACAGCTTGAGGGGGAGTGTTGGATTAGGCAAGTGTGCACGCAGCCACTCGTTGGACTGCACCCCTACATTCCATGAACCAGTGCCTATCATTTCATGTCATGCCACACAGCATGATCTCCATTCCTTGTATCTATGCTATGATACATATATGATATTCGCCTATTTTCTTTTGTCTTAACCCTCCATTTCACATGTTACCTTTTGTGCTCAAGTACTTATACCTACGAGTATATAGCCTCTCAAGCAATGACCACTACCTCAGTCCATTCTACCGCACACGATTGAGATGAGCCATTCCCTTACTATACAAAACTGTTTGCTTACTGTGTACATAGACTTCTCATCTAGGTAAACCCAATATTAGTCTGTTCTACTGCATGTGACTGAGATGTCTCATCTAGTGTGCTCTGTGTTCTGATCCTTCTTGTATCTTCACACAGGAAAATATGGTTGTCATATGTATTGCCCACTTTGTGGCCATTGAAAACCATTGGGATTGCAATACTACCCAGTACTCCTTTTACCCAGTAACTATGATGTCCCAGGATGTCTTCATAATGATATCAGTCCTCACAACATTTTGACTGGAACATCTGATGAGTACATGAGAAATCTCAAGTTCTTGATGTCATCACTGTACAAATGGCAATATGATGAGTGTCGCCTTCAAACTGGGATTGTCAGTCTGAGTATCCTTCTCAGATTACAGCCAGAGAGGATTCTAGGGATTCCAGAATGCTTTTCATCTGAAATCATGCACTATGCTGGTGCAAATATGGCTGCTCTGTTCATTGATCTTTGGCATGGGAAAATGGACTGTGATGATTGCACGGACAGCAAGACTGACTGGGTTTGGAGGGTCCTCATTGGAAGAAAATGGAAAGACCATGGTCTTGCTGTCACTGCCTGCAAGCAACATCTTCCTGGGTATTTTGATGTCGCTTCTCACAATCCAGCAAAAAAGTTAAACTCATTCTACAAGGCACGCAAATACATAACCTGGCTTTATCATCTCTGTCCAGCATTACTCTATGGTATCCTTCCTAATGAACACTGGCATAACTTTTGCAAGTTTGTTGCTGCGATTCACACCATGTCTCAATACAGGATTTCACCAGCAGATCTCTGACAAGCTTGTGAATGGTTTGCTGAATGGGAAGAAGAGTTTGAGCTCCTGTATTATCAGCAATGGGTTGATCAGATCCACTTTGTTTGGCCGTGCGTTCACCTCACAAACCATCTTGCATTGGAGGCAACATGTGTTGGAGCACCTATATGTTCTTCACAATGGACTATGGAGCAGACAATTGGCAATCTTGGTCAAGAGATCCAACAACCATCAGATCCATTTTCAAACCTGCACAGCAAGGCATCCAACGCTGTCAGATAAATGCACTCAAAGCTCTTTTCCCCCAATTTGATGGTGATGAAACTTTGATCCCTCATGGTGCTGAAAACATCGGTGATGGCTATGTCCTTCTCTGTAAATCTGACTGCCACCCAATTGAAGGCACTCTTGATGAACATGAAGCTATCACAAGTTTTCTTCAGAAACCTGTTCCTGCAAGATTCTGATGGTGGGCTCATCTCTGCCTTCCTAGTGGTCAAATTGCATGATCAGCATGGTCCAAAAAACAGAAGTCACCTGATGCTGATCAATGTATCTCCTAACATGTCAAGGTAATGTGTAGTCATACTTCTACAAACTTGTCTAACTTGTGTTAGCTCATGAAAGACAATACATGGCATGCTGCTGAGGTCCAGTACTACACTCAGCTTGCAGTCCAACTGGATGGTGACCCTGACTTAGAATCTCAAGGCACTGGAAATCCAAGTCTGCAGAGTGACGAACAATGGAAGTTTGTGAATGCTGCCTATATTTGGCTATTCACTCCATTTGATGACAATCTCTGCAATCTGTCATATGGAACTGTAAAGGTCTGCAAATTTTCTGAATAGGCAAGCCTTACCTTTGTTGATATAAAGTCAATTGTGTCCATTATTGGAATGGTTCCACATGTGTTTGATATGGCTGACAGTGGACTCAGAGGGAAATATTTTGTTGTGGATATGAGTAAGCTTGATGGCACTTACAATCGTCCAGGCCCCAAAGACATAGATGATGGTAACAATGATGACATGTATAATAGCATAGAATGATACATGGAATAACTTTTTCACATTTCTACATTGTTTTTGAGCATGCCAACATATGCAGTTTTCACTCTTGCATCAACCTGAACTGGCCTGAGATTGATTGAGGTAAATGCATTCACAGTACACAATGAGTGCAGGGGACATTGCAGTAGTGGTAGTGGTAGTGGTAGTAGATTTGAGTTGCATCGGAAGGTGAATACTATTCTTTTCACTGTACCATTACCACTACCGCAAAGTTACTACAGTTTGACCACTCCAATGATGTTTCAAAATCATCCAGCTCTATCCAATTCTTCTGGAATGTATACAGGTGATTTTGATATGCAATCTCCTATGTTAAGCTTACCTGCTATCTAATTGGCAAAGTGCAAGGTGTCTCAGGTACCTTTGAGCAAATCAGGCAGTTTTCCAACATGACATCACTGCAAAGCCAGGTTTGTGTGCTCTCATAGTATTGTAGCTCAAGTTGTTATGAACATTTACACTTCCATTCTGCCATGACCACATAATGTTACAGTTGCACCACCATCAGTATAAGAACAGATCCAGTCACTTCAAGCACTCAATCTACAATTGCAAGCCAAGAATGCTGCCTTGGTGATTGTAAAGAACACCTATGAGTGAGTTTATCATTTTAATCCCAGTGGCACATATATGCAGATTTTGAGGTTATTTTGCCAGGGATGCATTCAAATGACTCACTAGTGCACTACAGCTCTGCTCTGATCCCACCATTGTGATCAATGGGAACCAGCCTTTTACTGTATCCTTGGGTCATATCAGGATCACCAACACAAAGTGTGTGGGCCTATGTTGATTAATACCAAGCATAAAGAGATACAGGAATATCTACTAACTACTTATATACTAACTACAAGGTGCACATGGGCCAGTTTAGGGCAGGCATGGAATGTGGTAGAATGTTCTATGGTAAAGGGGACCTAAGCCCTAGTGGCTATGGGATAAGATAAGATGAGATTAGATTAGATAAGAGAAAGGTGAGAGATATCATCATATAATACAAATAGAAGGAAAGGAAAATAGTGTTCCTGACATTACCCCCTTTTCAAGGCTGTTGCTCTGAAACAGCGGGGATTTCAAATAGATCAGAGGGGAGTTTTACAAGGGAAGCGGCATAAGAGCAAAAGGTGGGATCAGTAAATAGGGTAGCATCGCCTGTGCAAAGTGGACAGTTGCACTTGTCGAAAAAGGCTTGTTGTATTGCGTCGGGATTTTCTTCAAAGTACTTTTCTAGTACTCCCTTGGCATTTGTGAGATGTGCCTTGGGTTCCCATGTGTGATCTTTGCGTGGGTAGCCTTTCCATTGTATGAGGTACTCTATATTCCCTCGGCATTTGTGGGAGTCGACAATATACTTGACTTCATACTCATTGATTTGCTTTACTATGACTGGTGGTGGAGGTGTGGGTTTGGCTTGAGACAGGAACTTTCCTTCCATATATGGCCAGAGGTGGGATTCATGAAAGATGGGATGTATTCCTTGCCAAATCTTCGGGAGCTCTAACTTATAAGCTGCTGGGCTGACTTTTTCAATGACCTTGAATGGTCCATATTGTTTATCTTTAAGCTTTTTAGTCGGTTGGTTGGAGTGAATATGTTTTCCATCGATGAGGACTTTATCTCCCACCTTGTAAGGAGTTGGGGATCATGCCGTGTGGTCATAATACTTCTTCATGTTGGTTGTGGCCTTTTCCAATGTGGCTTTGGCTTGGGCCTGGGATTCCTTCATTTTCGACATGAACTTGTGAGCTTCTTCACTTCTAGTGTTCTTTGAATCATTGACTATTATCAAGGGTTGTTGGCCATAATTCAACAAGAATGGTGATGATCAAGTTGCATTGCTGGTCTTCTGATTGTGCGCAAACTTGGCTAACGCTAGCCATTCAATCCAGTTATTCTGTTGGTGGTTTACATATAAGCAAAGGTACAACTTGACTTCTGAGTTGATCCATTTGGTCTAACCATTGGTCTGCAGATGGTACACAATAGAAGGATTTCCCTTGATATGAAGGAGCTTGTATAAGTCGGTCATGAAGGCTGACACAAATTGGGGTCCTCGGTCTGATATCACTTTCTTGGGAGTGCTGTGGAGTTTGAAAACATGATTGTGGAATATAGTAGCGACTCCCTTGGCAGTGATAGTGGAGGAGACCAGGAAAAGGTGAATCATCTTGGAAAATCGATCTACAATGGTCAAGATCACATTCTTGCCTTGTGGCTCTGGCAAAGGACCAATTATATCAATGGAAATGATTTCCCAAGGGGCAGAGGGAATCTTGTTTGGCATTAGTGGCATGTGGGCAGGGACCATGCAGTTTTTGGCTTTTTGGCAATGGTCAGATCCTCAGATGTAGGTCTCAACTTTCTTCCTCATGGTGGGCCAATAGTACCATGTCATGATAAGATCGCACATATGGCGAGCTCCTGGGTGACCAGCAATTGGATGATTGTGGTTTTCCTGGATTATCTGCTCTCTCAGTTCTTTGACCCATGGTATGTAAAGGAGACTTTTCCATTGAATAAGACCATCCTTTTTGTCCAAGAGGAATCTTCTTTCTCAAGACCTTCAGTTGCGTACTTCTTGGCGCATTTTTGGTACTGAGCTATCTGTGACTCTATGCTCGACCAAGTCTGTGCACGATTTTCCAATGCCTCAGGTGAGAAATATGTTGCCCACTGTTGTGCTTTTGTTTCAGCAGATGGATTCAGAGTAAAAAGTAGATTGGGAAGTAAGGTATTCTGTTTATTATCAGATTCTACCCCCTTTTTATAATCTGACCTCTGGAACAGAGGATTAGCCAGATTTGTCTTGCCCAATCTGTGCTTAATGGTGAAATCATATTCTTGAATGATTTGCTGCCATCGTGCTTGTCTTCGGGACAAATCTACTGGTTTCTTGAAGTACTCCAGGTTTTTATGATCCACTAAAACCTCAAACAGATGTTTGGCACTGAGCAGATATTGGTGCCACTCTTTCAATGCATAGATTACTGCCAGTATCTCTAGGTTTGCAGCATGGTAATTTCTCTCAGCATTGTTGAGTGATTGCGAGATAAATGCTACGGGATGCCAAATTCCTTTTTGGTGTTGCGATAGAACCACGCCTATGCCAATTCCTGAGCTGTCTGTCTCCACTCGGAATAGATTATCATCATTGGGCATAGCGAGCACCGGTGCAGTTGTAAGCATCTCTTTAAGCACGTCCATCACAGTCTGATGCTCTTGTGTCCACTTAAACTCCTTAAGTTCTGACATGAGCACATTTAAGGGTTGGGCAATCTGAGCAAAGTTCTTAACAAATTGCTGGTAGAAGTTGAGGAAGCCTAGGAATCCCCGCAATTGTTTGCATGTCTGGGGAACTGGCCAATCCTTGATCGCCTGGACCTTTTTGGGCTCCATCTTCACTTTGTCCTGTGATACAATTATTCTGAGGAATTCTGTTTCCTGGACTTCAAAATCACATTTGTTGTGTCTAAGGTACAAGTGTTCTTGTCGGAGTATACTGAGGACCTCTTGGACTATTTGCCTATGTTCCTCAATTGTCTTTGTGAATATCATGATGTCATCTATGTAAACTACTATGACACCTCAATCGATCAGCTCCTTGAACAGTGAGTTCATCATGGTCTGGAATGTTGCTGGCAAATTTGTTAATCTGAAGAACATCACGGGTGGCTCAAAGAGCCCTCGGTTTGTGCGGAAGGCTGCCTTCCATTTGTCGCTGTCAGCCATTCAGATATTATTGTAACCCCATCTGACATCAAACTTTGTATAATACTTAGCAGACTTCAGCTTGTCTACTAGTTCGTTTATCAGCAGCAGGGGATATCTATTCTGTATGGTAACCACATTTAACTTCTGGTAATCCTGAACAGGTCTTAACCAGCCATCTTTCTTCTTAATAAAGAAGAACACGGAGGCAAAAGGACTCTTGAAAGGTCTAATCCTTCCAAACTTAAGATTTTCTTCAAGGAAAGCATCCAGCTCCTTTTGTTCACCTGGGCCTAGCAGATACGTCTTACAATCAATGACGTGTTCACCCAGTGTAAGTTCTATCACATGGTCCCATGGTCATTGAGGTGGCAACTCATCAAATGACTCTTTTGCAAACACATCTGTGAAGTCATGGATGTAAGCTGGAGTGGCTTCCTCAAAGGTCTTCTTTTTCTTGGTCGCATACTCTTTAGCAGCGATCTCAGTGGCAGTGTTTCTAAGATATCACTCGAGGTCTAGCTGGAACAATCATTCGCCTTTGGAGTATTTGACCTCAAGTTCCTCATCATTGTTGTCTTCTATTTCCTCAAGTTTCGGCATGTGGTCGTTTTCACACCTGAACTCAATATGACCAGTCTTCCAATCTATCTTTGGATTATGGAGATGCAACCAATCGTATCTGAGGAAGATAGTGTTATGGGCCAGACTAGTTATGGCTAGAGCTATTTTCTCACTATGATCTAAAATCTTGAGCTCTACTACTGCAAATTCAGTAATACTCCCGGCTTGGTTTAATAAACTGTTGGCATTGTATACTCAAATGGGACATGGGAGTTTCATAGTCTGAAGACCTTTTTCCTTGACAAATTCCTTATTGACAGCAGAACCTGTGCATCCAGAGTTGATTAGGGCCTTAACTTCGAGAGCTGTACCATTGTCTAACTGGACAGTGGCAGGTACCTCTAGGCTATTGTGAACTCTTTGTCGCTCTGATGCCTTTTTAAATCATGGTTTCTTTTGTAGGTCGTGAAGCACCCACATGGACTCCTCAATGGACATATTCTGGAGGTTTGCCAGTAGATCTCTGTCTACTTCTGGACATCACTCATTGTGTATGAAAGAGTGAAGGTGATCAAGCACACATTTTTCATCCTTACTGTGTGCTTGTTGTTGGATCCACCTGATTGACCAGGGATCTACTGTGTTCAACCATGAATGGTGTTTGACTCAGTTCATGCCTGTACTGCCAAAGCCTTTGTTGTTGCACTCGGTTGTATTTTCGAAGCAACTTACTTCAACCATTTCAGGCCTTTGGATCTTCTTGATGATCAGCTGGGCAACTCGGTCCTTAGCATTGACCTTGAAATCTCTATCTGAGTGATTAAAGAGCAGGATTTTTATCTTCCCCCCATAATCTGAGTCTATCACACCAGCTCCAATGGCTATCAAGTTCTTAACTGCCAAGCCAGATCTCAGTGTGATATGGCCACAATGGCCCCATTCTATGGACACATGAGTCCTCATGGAAATTAAAGCCTGTCCACAGGCAGGGACTGTCACTGCTTCTGCCGCATATAGATCCAATCTGGCTGCACCTGGAGATCCTCGCAATGGAAGTGGAACTGTATGGTCATCTCAGACCACTTCTAGGAAACCATGTTTCTTAGCCTTCTTGACTGCCTCCTCTGCAGTGGAGCTAGGAACATTCAGGTCTTTCTTAAGGATTGTTTTTGGTTACTCCTTAACAACCTTCTTGTGTTTTGGTTGGACAACTACCATTTTGCCTGAAGGTTACTCTATCCTGGGTGTCTCCTTAGCTTCACTCTTTTCTGAGGAAGCGGCCTTACTGCTTCAAATGATAACAGTCTTTCCAGAAGCAAACTTGACTCTTGAAGTTCCTTCTGAAGCATCACTGGATCTTGTCACAGTGGTCTTTTCTTTAACCTCTTTAGACTTAGAGGTTTTCTTGTCACCTTTTGTCTAAGTAGAGTGAACTACTACTGTCTTGCCCAAAGGGTACTCAACCCTGGGCACAATTCCTTGGCCTCACTAATCTTTGAGGTGGATGACTTTTTCTCATTTTTCTTCTTAGTGGAACAGACGACCACTGTCTTCCCTGAGGCAAACTCAACACGTGAGAATCCCCCAGATGAGTCACTAGATTCTTCTACTGACAGTGCACTATATTTATTGGCACTACTACTAGGTACAAAAGATGTTGTAGCTACTTTCTTATCTGCAGACTTTTTCCTATGGTCTCTGCATGGCCACTCTTTGCCACACATTGCACATTCAATTCTGCAGCCACTGCTTGCAGAAGAAGCAGAAGAGGGGCTCTCTCCATCTTGGGACCTCTGGCCTTTTTAAATGCTCTGCACTCAGCAGCAGGCAGCCTTGCCTTTGGTTTCGGGAACTATTTTGGTAACAGCCAGTCCTGCACTGTGGTGATGGACACAGGCATGTCCAGAGCTCTGGCGATGTAATGTGACAAACTGCCATTCTCATTGGAACTCGTTTCAGATGCGCCCATCATCTTGGCAATCTGTTTGATTGGGGTAGCAGAGGCGAAGAGGCTCGCCATTTCACTTGAAGAAAGCAAAGCAGTGTTCTCATATATTCCTGTCTCTGCTACTGGGATTTCAGGGATATAGGATGGTGTAGGAGAAGTGCATAATGGTGCTGTTATGAAGGTATTTGCCAACGAGGTGGATTTCTTATCATCAGTGTCAGAGGAGGGAGCGCTTTGATAGGCACTATGAAAGTATTTGAAGAGAGGGGGATGTCCTCATCTTCATCATCATCCCATGAATCATGGGGAATTGGGGCACAAGCTTCTTTGTGAGCGCGCTTGCAAGTACGCTTAGAGTCTTGGTTTTGATATCACAGTACTGCTGCATCGAGTGAGGCTTCTTCCAAAGTGGAAGAGGAGCTGGTATTAACCTTCCAGCCAGAAGGGAGGAGGATTATGGCCATGTTGTTCTACCAGTTGGCTATACTGCTGGGTTGGGGCTGTGGAAAGGGATCACAGTACCCAAGTATCAAAGGTCCTCACTAAGTGTGACCTCCAATGACTCTAGGTCAAATGTGGAAGTATGGGGTGGAGGAAAACTCGAATTTCTTCAATGGTCTCCTCAAATCTTCTTCTCACCACTTGCAGGTAGAAGGCATCCACAGAATACAGTTCTTATAGACCAGAACTGAAAAGACTTGGTAGACAGATAAACCGGTGTAGAACAACACTTTAATGCAGTGTTCTGTGGCTAGTCGTAACATGAGGGCTAGCAACTGTGGGGACCAGATGTGTCATCTATCCCTAGATGCCTCGGCAGCCCTAGCACGGGTATAGGGCAGGCAATGCCAGTATCCACTCAAATAAACCCAGAGTGAGGGTGTAACAACCAAGTAACAGTGGTCTACCATACACCATCAGGTGGTGCAGTGCCTTTTTCCCTTAACTCTGGGACCCAAGTTTTGTGATTTCTGGCAAAATGCCTCGGATCGGAAGATGGATGGCTTCATTTGAAGAGAACTTGGCTGGAAATGGGACAAGAAGAGAAGAACTTATCGCCAAAAGCCTAACAGCTAATAGAAACTACCTCCTAGTTGAAGGAACCGGGGTAGGTGAGATGTTGGGTGTGTGGGCTTGACAGCACCAAGAGAGAGCTAGCCACGCTTGAAGGAAGCGGACTAGGCGGGGCGAACTTGAGAGGGCAGTGCAAAGTGCACCATCGCGCTCTGACTTGTGAGTTGAAGCAAAGTGCTCAACAAGCTCGGCAAGATGTGATAACATGAAAAGACCAAAGTGGTAAAGCTGGTCGCCATGAAGGACAGCAAGTAGTAGAGAAAAGAGTATGCTTGGTATTATATCAGGATCACCAACACAAAGTGTGTGGGCCTACAGTGGCTCAAATAAGTGTCCCAATGTTTGGCCATTTTGGAAAGACTTGACATTTGCAAAAGAACCAAAATATATCAGCTCTGACTCTTGCAGGTTCATTAATAGCCCTAACACCTACCATGAAAATGAGCCCTTAGTTATGTGATTTGGTTGCCATGGCACTGAGATATAAAATTTTCAAAATGACATGTCATTGGGACACCTATTTGACCATGATGTTATCAATGATCTTTTGGTAAATAACATAATGTTCTGATGGATGCTATGCTTCAACCCTGTCTCATTATGTAACTTACATAACCCTGGGCACTATAAAGAGTAGAAATACCACCCAGCTAACCCTATTTCACCA
>JBBPQW010000511.1:0-18356 GCA_038092695.1 Boletus rubropictus
CGGATGCCCATACTTCCAAAGCCTTTGTTGTTTCGCTTGGTTGTATCTTCAAACCGGCTAACTTTCATGACTTTTGGTCTTTGGATTTTTTCAATAATGAGTCGGGTGATTCAGTCTTTAGCGTTGACCTTAAAATCTTTATCTGAATGATTGAAAAGGAGAATCTTTATCTCCCCCCTATAATCTGAGTCAATCACACTGGCTCTGATGGCTATCAAGTTTTTGACAGCGAGACCAGAACAAGATGCAATTCGTCCATAATGACCAGGCTCAATCAACACATGAGTCTTCATGGATATAATGGCCTGTCCATGCACAGGGACTGTTGCTGTTTCCGACGCATACAGATCCAACCCAGCCGCACCTGGGGATCCTTGCAGGGGAAGTGGAATCATCCAGTCATCTCTGACCACCTCAAGGAAACCTCTGGATTTAGCCTTGGCTAGTGCTTCCTCTGCACTAGTGTTTGGCAACTTGAAGTTCCAATCTTTTTTGAGCAGTTTCTTAGGCAGCTCATCAACCTTCTTTCCCTTTACTGGTGGGAATACCGTTCAACCATTGGGAAATTCTATCCTACAATGATCTTTAATATCCTTGACAGGGGCGTCCTTCTTTGCCACCATGTTCTTGAACATATTGTTTTTCTTTTGAGTGGCAGACAACACCACTGTCTTTCCAGAGTTGTATTCGATCCTTGATATGCCAATAGGATCATCAACCTCCTGGAACTTGGCCTCTTTCAAGGTGGGTGACTTCTTCTCGCTTTTTGATTTAGTGGAGTGGATAACCACTGTTTTGCGTGATGGGTACTCAATACGAGGCATACCAATCGGGTCTTCTACTTCCTCACTCAATTTGTAAAGTGATAAAGCACTGTATCTATTCTGACTACTAGTTGGTACAGGCTTGGAAGTAACTACGGTTGCAGGCTTGGGCTTGTGGTCCCTGCATGGCCACGGTTTTCCACACTTGATGCACTCAATTCAAGAACCCTTGGAATTGGATGAGGCGGGGGAGGTGGTCTTCTCCTTCTTGGCCTTGATCATCTTTGGTGCTCTGCGCTCAGCAGCAGGTGGCCTGATGATCTCCTTGGCTCTTCGGGATTGTTGAGGGTACTTCCAATCCTGGGCAGTTGACATCTTCACTGGGGTATTGAGAACTCTCGCGATGTATGGAGACATTTTGCTCCCATCAGAATTCTCTTCTTCCACATTGGTGGATTTAGGAGTTTCTTTGTTCTTGGTACTGGAGGCAAAGAAGGCAGCCATCTCGCTTGAAGAAAGTGTTATGGTTGCGGCATACATTCCTGCTTCTGGCACCGGGGGTTCAAGATCGGCTGATGTGACTGATTGTTCATCATCAGCTTCAGGGGAAGACAGGGCATCAACTGATGCTATAAAAGTTGAGGACGTGAGGGGTAGGTCATCATCCATATCATCATCCCAGGTATCGCCTAGGATTGGCATGCAAGCCTCTTTATGAGCACGGCTGCGAGTGTGCTTGGAGTTGGGATTTTGGTACCTAAGTACTGCGGCATCGATGGAGGCTTCATCCAAAGTGGACAGGGAGAACTGGCCAGTATAAACCTTACAGCCAGAAGGGAGGATAACAATGGCCATGTTGTTTAAGCAGACGGCTAGACTGCTGTGTTAGAGCTAGAGAAGGAGGGGGCACAACGACCGAGCAACACCAGAGTGTCTCAGGTCCGAATGTGGTAGGGAAGGGATGCGATACCCGAGCACCTAGAGTCTTGTATGACTCCTCTAGGTCAGGGTCGAAAGCGGAAAGGTAGGAAAGAAACTCTTTGTTCTTCAATGGACTCCTTGGGGCTTCTTCTCACCACTTGCAGGTAGAAGGCATCCACAGAAGATGATTCTTATAGACTAGAACCAACAAGACTCAAGAGATGGTCAAAGCTGGTGTAGAACTACCAAATAATGCTTGATAATGCAACTGGTCTTAATCAAAATGGACCAGTAACAAGGGTGCGAGATGCATAGTCTTTAGAGCGAGGCACACTATGCAAATGGCAGCAGTCCCCAACTCAACCTGATAATGGTGGTTTACCATCAGACGTCAAGTGTCTGACCACTGACCACTGTACGCGATGGTTGACGCAGGTAGGTTATCCAAAGAGGAATGCTACCTGGAAGGTGGGATTTGACTTTGTGCGAAGTGCACTCGGTCGGAAGATGGTGAAGACCAAAGAAGAGACTTAAGGTAAAAGTCTAATGGCTAGAGATACTATCTCCACTTGAAGGAAGCGGGATAGGCGAGAATAGGGTTGAGGGTTTGTGTGTGGTGGCTTGATAGCACAACTAGTACAACTCTAAAGTAGAGCAACTAGGCAAAGAGGTATATGGGCTTGAGAGGGCAGATGCAAAGTGTAACCGTCACGCTCTGGTGTTCTGAGGAGGAGCTAAGGGCTCGACTCACTCTCGACGAAATGATAAAGTGAAAAGCTAGGATGGTAAGCTGGTCGCCGTGAACGACAGCAAACAGTAAAGAAGTAGTACACTTGGTATTATATCAGGATCACACTCTCAAAGTGAAAGTGGCCTATAGGCGATGAATACCAAGCATGAGAAAACTATACTATACACTACCAACTACTTATATACTACATGAGAGATGTGCATGGGCCAACTGAGGGCCGGCTATAGACTAGCCTAGACTATCTATGATGTCGTATGCCCTAGCCCTAGTGGCTATGCAATAAGATAAGATAAGATAAGGGAAGGAGATAAGATTGTATATTATCGAGTGAAAGGGAAAGGAATTTAAAGGTTCTGACAATACTTCAAGCTAGTTCTATGCAATTCACCCTTGCTGTGAACTCTCCATTGGTGCAAGGTTGACCATCAATGAGACCCCTTTGGCGCGTAACCTCTACTCTATTGGACTTCGTCTTGCCATTGAGTAGATGCTTGGCTAGATTCTATGCAAGGTGTGTATCACTATGTTTCAAATGATGATGAACTCTCTTTTCAAAGAGTTAATAAATCATGGCATGGTTGTAGTATACATTGATGACATCATGATTTTCACAAAGACAATTGAAGAACATCAATGAATAGTCTGAGAGATCCTTAGTATACTCTGAAAAGAACATCTATACCTGTGACACAACAAGTGTAACTTCAAAGTCCAGGAAATAGAATTTCTTGGCATTATCATATCACAAGATAAGGTCAAGATGGAGCCCAGGCAATCAAAGATTGGCCAGTTCCCCAAACATGTAAACAACTATAGGGATTCTTAGGCTTCTTAAATTTCTACTGAAGATTTGTCAAGAACTTCATGCAGATCACTCAACCTCTAAATGCACTTACATTCAAGAAAAAGGAGTTTAAATGGACTTTGGAACACCAAAACGCAATGGATAAGCTTAAAGAGATGCTGACATCCACACCAGCTCTTGCAATGCCCAATGATAATAATCCATTCAGAGTAGAAACTGATGGGTCAGGGATTGGCATTGGAGCTGTTCTGTTGCAACATCAAGGAGGAGTTTGGCACCCAGTAGCATTTATTTCACATTCACTTAATGATGCTGAAAGAAACTATTATGCAGCAGATCTAGAAATGCTAGCAGTGATATTCACATTGAAAGAGTGGTGCCAATACCTACTTGGTGCTAAACACCTGTTCAAGGTCTTGGTAGACCATAAGAACATGGAGTATTTTAGGAAACCAGTTGACCTCTCATGGCGACAAGCACATTGGCAACAAATCATCCAGGAATTTGACTTTACAATCAAACATTGCTCCAGAAAGACCAACCCAGCTGATCCACTGTCTTGGAGCCAGACTTTGAAAAGAGGGTAGAGTCTGATAATAAGCAAAATATCTTACTCCCTGATTGATTTTTCACTTCATCTACTGAGATAAAGGTGCAATAGTGGGCCAAATACTTCTCTTCTAAGGTGCTGGAAATTTGTGCACAAAAATGGTCGAGCATAGAGTCACAAATTACCCAGTATCAAAAATGTGCCAAAACGTACACAACTGAGGGATTAGAAAAAGGAGATTCCTTGTGGACCAAAAAGAATGGTCTCATCTATTGGAAAAGTCTACTCTATGTACTATAGGTCAAAGAGCTAAGGGAACAGGTTATTCGAGAAAATCATGACCACCCAATTGCTGAACATCCAGAAGCTCACCAAATGCATGATCTCATTATGACATGCTATTATTGGCCTACAATGAGGAAAGATGTCAAGACATATGTCTGAGAATGTGACCATTGCCAGAAAGCCAAAAACCACATGGTCCCCACTCATACACCACTTATACCAAATAAAATTCCTTCTGCCCCTTGGGAAATCATTTCTATAGATATCATTGGTCCTATGCCAGAGTCACAAGGCAAGGATGTGATCTTGACTATCATAGATAGGTTTTCCAAGATAATCCACCTCTTCCTGGTCTCATCTACAATTACTGCTAAGGGAGTCACTACAATATTTTGCGACCATGTATTTATACTCCATGGCACTCCCAAGAAAGTGATCTCAGATTGAGGACCGCAATTTGTGTTGGCTTTCATAACTAACCTTTATAAATTCCTTTATATTGAGGGAAATCCTTCTACCACATATCATCCACAAACTGATGGTCAAACCGAATGGATCAACTTCGAGGTGGAGTTGTATCTTCATCTCTACATGAACCACCATCAAAATGATTTGGTCAAATGGTTAGCATTAGCCAAGTTTGCACATAATCAGAAAACCAGTAGTGCAACTCAATCATCGCCCTTTCTATTAAATTATGGCCAACAACCTATAATTACAGTTGATGGTACACACAACACAAAAAACAAAGAAGCTAATGAGTTCACATCTCACATGAAGGAATCCCAGGCCCAGACCAAAGCTGTATTGGAAAAAGCTGCCCAAGAAATGAAGAAATACTACAACAGGACATTGTGTGCCCCTATTCAGTACAAAGCAGGAGACAAAATCCTAATTGATGGGAAACACATTCACTCTAACCAATCCACAAAAAAGCTTGAAGACAAATGATATGGACCATTTAAAGTCCTTGAGAAAGTTGGTCCAGCAGTGTACAAGATAGAACTCCTAAAGACATGGTGAGGAATTCATTCTGTCTTTCATGAATCCCACCTCTGGCCTTACACAGATTGAGAATTCCTGTCACAAGCCAAACCCTTACCACCACCGCCAGTCGTAGTAAAACAAATGGAAGAGTACAAAGTCAAGTACATCATCGACTCTTACAAATGCTGAGGGAATATCGAGTACCTCATACAATGGAAAGGCTATCCATGTGAAGATTGCACATGGGAATCCAAGGCACACCTCATGAATGCCAAGGGTGCACTAGAAAAATATTACAAAAAACATCCCAATGCGATACACCAAGCCTTTTTTGAAAAATGTGACTGTCCTCTTTGTGTCAGCAATACTACTCTCTTCAAAGACCCTAACTTTCATTCCTATGCTGCCTCTCTTATTTCCCTTCCTTCTCACTTATTTGAAATCCCCGCTGTTTCAGAGCAACAGTCTTGAAAAGGGGATAATGTCAGAACTTTATTTTCCTTTACCTTTACTTGTACCATACAATACACTCCTCTTCCTTTTCCTTCTTCTTATCTCATCTTATCTTATCTTATCACAAAGCCATATCTAGAACATTCTAGCATATTCCATGCCTGCCCTAGAGTTGATCTGTGCACACCTGTAGTTAGTATATAAAGTAGTCAGTAGTATTTGTTGTATTCTTTGTGCTTGGAATTTCATCATTTTAGGCCATTTCACTTTGAAGCATGATTCTAATAAAGATGATCCACCTATTTCCGGTCTCATCTACAATCACAGCCAAAGAAGTTGCCATCATATTCTGTGACAACATTTTCAAACTCCATGGCACTCTGAAAAAGGTGATCTCAGATCAAGGACCTCAATTCATGTCAGTATTCATGACTGACCTATACACCCTCCTCCATATTGAAGACAATCCCTCTACCACCTATTATCTGCAGACCAATGGTCAGACCAAACAGATCAACTTGAAAGTTGAGTTGTACCTTCATCTCTACATAAACCACCACCAGAATGACTGGGTTAAATGGCTCACACTTGCCAAGTTTGCACATAATCAGAAAACTAGTAGCACAGCTCACTCATCACCATTCCTACTTAATTATGGCCAACAACCCCTCATCACAGTCAATGGTGCTTGGAACACAAGAAACAAAGAAGCTAACAAGTTCACATCTAGAATGAAAGAGTCACAAGCCCAAGCTAAGGCTGCATTGGAAAAGGCTGCCACTGACATGAAAAGTATTATAATCAAACAGCATGTACTCCCACTGAATACAAGACAGGAGACAAAGTCCTAGTTGATGGAAAGCACATTTACTCAGACAGGCCAACCAAAAAGCTTGAAAATAAGCATTATTGACCATTCAAAGTCCTAAAAAAAGTCAGTCCAGCTATGTATGAATTGGAACTCCCAAAAACATGGTGAGGAATTCACCTGGTCTTCCATGAATCTCACCTTTGGCCCTATATGGATGAAAAGTTCCCATCACAAGCCAAACCCACACCCCCACCACCAATTGTCATCAAACAAAAGGAAGAATATGAGGTTGAATACATTGTTGACTCTTGCAAGTGTCGAGACACAATTGAATATCTTGTCCATTGAAAAGGCTATCCATGCGAAGATCACACATGGGAACCCAAGGCACACCTTATGAATGCCAAGGGAGTACTAAAGAAGTACTTTAAAGAACATTCTGATGCCATTTGCCAAGCCTTCTTTGACAAATGCAACTGTCCACTTTGTACCAGTGACACTACCCTCTTCACTGATCCTAACTTCTGCTCATATACTGCATCCCTTGTAAAACTCCCTTCACATCTCTTCAAAATCCCCATTGACTTGGAGCATCAACCATAAAAAGGGGGTAATGTCAGAACTTTGATTTTTCTTTACTACTCTTTTCTGTTCTCTTTCCTTTATCTCATCTCATTCCATCTTATCTTATCACACAGCCACACAGTTATCTAGAATCTTATTGGAATGTTCTAGCATATTCCATGCTGGCCCTAAGCTGGTCCATGCACATCTGTAGTTAGTATATAAGTAGTTAGTAGTATACAATGTTTCTTTTTACACTTGGTATTTCATCACTTTATGAGCTTATCTCAGTTTGAGTAAGATCCCTGATAGAGCACATGTCAAGGTCAAGTAGGATGGCATATCTGGGACTGTGTGTAATAATGAAGATGGTAAGGAAGATGAGCATGTGATGATCAAGGCTTCATCAGATATTGATGTCAATGCCAAGAACCAGCAGGTGGATTATGGAGTCAACAATGAGGAAGCAGACATGGGCATTGCTATTGGTGAAGGTGAAGAGGACCAGTTCAATGAGATGGCCATTGGTGAAGGTGGTGGGCACGAGTTTGACAGGGTGGCTGGCACTGAGTGAACAGACAATATTTTAACCACTGAATTAGCAAGGGCAAGCTCAACCTGGCACTGTGCCATTACTACAGATTACAGATACACTCAAAAGAGTTCAACCTCAGTACTATAACCTGTTTGATAGAATTCCAATATGTTTTCCATGGTCTAGATGACCTCCAAGCCAAGTTGAGTCAAGTCTCGATGCTGCAATTGACATCCCTTTGGTCTGTTTTTACTCATCTCTTGTGTGGTATCTGACCTAAGTAGTGTGACTTGCATGCCTTACTTGGTCTGTGACAAGACCCGACATAACTTAAGTAAGAAAATTTATCTTTTCCATCTCAAGGTCTTAGCAGGCTTGTACAAGGTTGCTAAGACAGGTGACATTTTGCTGCTGTCATCAATTATAGACAATCATTACTATGCTAGCTCATCTATACAATAAACCTGCAGGTAAATCCTGAATGGGTTATCAATGGGTATGTCTGATCAAACCCATGAGCAAACCTGGACCTGCTGTGAAGGGTGCAGGTTTTTTCCAGATGTGGGTATGAGTTGGCATTAAATCACCCAGGGGTTACCCATGCTCTTGCCTACTCCCCTACAATCACAATTCAAGGGTCTTCTCTGCAGGTGGAGATTCTGGGTCAGTGATTGTTGATGGCTGTGGCTGCTATGGTGGCCTCCTCATTGGCAGTACTGGCAAGACAGAATCATCTGATGTCACCTATGCAATACCCATCTGGTGGCTCCTCAATGTCATCAAAGCAAATGGATTTCCAGATGCCCATCTCAACCCAACCTTGGTCTAAGCTCCACAATGCCAACCACAGGTCAGTGGGATGAGGCAGGCACTAGGCTTTTAATTGGTAGTCTAGTACATAAGACCTAGGCCAAGTAATAGACTTATGTTCTCTTCAGACATGTTACTGCATGCAAGTAATGTTTTGCCTTTTCATGAGTACATTACCTTTGATATAGCTAAATGCATTAATGGTGTTGGCATGGATCTATGAACCCCAAAATTGCCTGAGGTATTGCATCCTCTCTACACCTGGGTTTTGCATCATTTTCTTGGACACGCCCAGTGACCGTTGTAGAGAGGTGTGCGTCCCATCTATCACCGCCCATCAACGGTACAGTATTGATGATCATGATGTTGTATCTCGTGTTGAATCAATTCTGGATTACCCCACGAATCTACAGCATAACTGCTACTGTGACACCTTACGCAGTGCACCCATCATCCTCAAGTACTCCGAGGGATTCCGACAGACGCCCTTTCCGGAAGAACCAGTGAATGACGTGAGCTTACTCACTTGATATCCCGATCTATAGTCTGCCATGTACCTCGAAACAACCTGTTCTCCTAGTCCCATTATATCTTGCAGTGCCTTCTTCAGTGCCATCGAGCTATCCGGATAGCCTTTCGACTCTTGCAACATAGTATAGAGGCCAACGAACGTCTGCGCACGCCCCTTGGACGCGAGAAGGTGTGGGTGAGTAAAATAGCGATAGGGTTTTCCGATAAAGATGACTCGGGGGTGGGTGATAGACTCTGTCGTAGCAGGGTTGGAGAGATCGAGACCGATGCGAGGGGAGCGATATACGGTAGGATGTTTACCCACCGGGTTCCGAGTCCCCCTCTGGAGATACAAAACCGTATCCCGCGCTGATGCCGGTGGGGAGAGAGCAGAAATATCGCCGTTCCAGGCGGTATTCACGAGATGGTCAATAGTGGGAGCACCGCTGAGACGCAATATCTCATCTACGAGGAGGGATGGGCCACATATCACTTTGTTGTCCGTACGGCGGCGGACGGTACGCAGAAGGGCACCACCTCTTATGGTCACAGGAGCGTCGGAGGTTTGAGTCGCAGCGGGACCACCGACTGTCAGATCAAGGCCCTTGCGAGTTCCGCCTCTATAGCCACCTGCAGCTGTCACCGGGAGACCTGGTGCGGAGGCGTCAGCGCGACGAGGCGAACGATGGAAATACCTGTGTGTACAGGAGATGAGAACACATAGCAAGTGGCTGAATATTTCCTAGTCACCATTGTCCACTGTGCTCCTGTTCCACACTCCCATGAGTGAACGGGTCTTCGTGGCAACCCGACTTCTGAAGGTAAAACTCCAATTCCAGAATGTCGAGATCAGTGCGTGTACCGTCATGAGCCACGGACAAGATCATATTGCAGAGCAGTTCCTGAGCGACAACTTCGAAACGCCCAGAAATTTCCTCTGCAGTGGTCAATGTCGAAAAGTCGAGCAGGGAAACGAGACCAAGGCTTGGACTCTGCGGATTGTCGTCGAGACCATTCTTGTTCTCGATGTTGATTGTGACAGGCTGGCGCGCCTGTTGTGTATGCCTCGAGGTTTTCCAAGCGTGGTCTGATTGGACTGTCAATGCAAACAAATTTGTCAGGGAATCAGCGACATTACCTTCGCCTCCAACTGCGTCGTCGTACTTTCTTTTGCCACCACTCATCCACGAGGTCTACGAGAAGTCACCGTTCAACGTTCAACGCGAGTTCCCTGTCGCAAGCGGCGCAAATTTTCTCTAAGCAAGCATAGGTCGGGTCCACCGTCGTGGAATCGCTCACGAGATTCCGGCGACCGGTGATTATAGGCAAACGATGAGCATGGTCACACTATTTCGAACTGGGTTGGACCGAACTCGGATCCCTCGCTGAACTTCAACTGGCGACACGACCTTGCATTCGAGTCCTGGCAGGTTGCGCAAGCTCTAACTGATTATGCCTCATGGATCCTAGGCGACCGCGTTGCAATGTGGCGTCGTGGACTGCGATAAACTGCTCCACTGGACCTGCACCGGACAGTCTGGCGTGTTTCTTCTCGCCTGGAATGGCACCTATCTAGAACTAACGGGGCTATGCTCGTATAATCTCCGCACAGTCCAGTACGATGAAGACGGGATCTGTAAGTAGTTGCCAGTGAGGTTCACTCGATTGACTACGGATCTGTTATCAGGACGACATTTCTTTGTATGAACCTGTGTTAGATATTGCTTTGGAGCATAGGGATTACCGTCAGGATTAGGTGCGCCCGCCCCGCCAACTGTAGTTGTGTCCTGGCACGTGTTTACCTCACCGTTTCTCATCACGCGGTTATCAGCCCTCTATGGTGCACATCATATCATCGTCACAAAAAGGAACCTGTCCATCGACTAAATGCCTCCTGTCTTCCTGCGCATGGCCGACCTCATCGAAACCGCCAGGCGTTTCTTGCACATATATAGATAAACGCCGTTGTCGCCTTCTTCGCCGCACCTCTCCTTTACACTCTCGCATCGTTCAACAGCTACTTGGTTTACCTTCAACCATACTCTTCGTTTCATTTCTGATTCTATCTATTTCCTTGAGCTTTTCATCTTTCTACAGCCATGGCGTCTCCACCCACTCCCCAGAGAAAAGGAACACTCCGCTCCCGTGTCGGGGGGGCATTACGGCGGTCATCCACTGCGTTCAGTATCCCAGGTTTGCCAAATCGTGGGAACTCGGCTACGCCTCCGCCTCCTCAAGACTCTGATACTGCGTCCACTGCTGGGTCCGTTACTGGCAAACCTGACCGGGAGGGCTCTACTACATCCCTCAACAGAATTGACACGACACCCCCACCGGCACCTGCCGCTGGCTCGAGCGCGCCGAGTCCTATTCCAGAATCCCCTGCACGCGAGGCTGCGGCGTTGGCTGCTGAGCCACAACATGCCGCAACCAAGGCTACATCCCCTCTTGCAAATGAAATACTTGCGCCCAAACAAGGTCCTCCTCCCCGATCAGCCTCAGGGACGCAATCAGCTTCGGAGTCTATTCCTGCCACAACGACTCCACCACCTCAACCTCCGATGATCGTTCGTTCGCAGTCTACCCAAGCAGTGCCAGCAGCCGTCTCTGGTGAAGCAAACACATCGACACCGGAGATTGCACCTGTCTTCACGGCCGAGCCAGAGTCCATCTCTACTCCACCGGCAGCTACACCGTCTGCGCCATCGTCTCGCCCCGCATCCAAGCCCACCACGCCCCCACTAGCCTCGGCCCCCCCCTCGGCGCCTGTCACGCCTGCTGTGCTGGGTACGACTACCTCTGACTATTTTGGCGATATCCCACGTTCGACGACGCCCATTGGACTTGACAGTGACCCTGACACCAACGTTTGGGCGGATTATCGCGCTGGGGGCACGATGAACTCCGAGAGTGGCTCAGAAGCAGCCCGAGCACGCGCGTTGACGAATCAACCGTCCAAGTCGTCTATGCGTCCTCGGGGCTCCTCCACGGCCTCCTCGCAGGTCGCACCGCCGCAGATGCAGAGTCGAACTATCAGCCGGAAAGCCAGTGGTGCCGTTCAAGTCCGCCAGACGGAACTGGCTGGTGTCACCAAGACTTGGAGCGGCTCGAGCGACATGATATTGGGGAGTAAGACGAATCTTCCGTGAGTGCCCTAAGCGATTTGATGATGTTGTGTCGATTGGACAAACTGTGTTTGTGTTTGATAGGATGCAGGAGGACGTGAAGCCGGCGGTGGTACCAGCGCAGGCTGCCGTTTCCCCGACGGAGACGATACACGTTCCTGAGTGAGTAGGGTTGTGTTGTCTTCTCAAGACGAGTCTCTGAGGGACGTTACAGGGGTATTGATCCTCGTTCGCCGCGCGACGAAACGATGATTATAGCAAGTGCACCGCAGGTACCGTTGCCCGCGATGCATGAGGTCATGGTTACTGGGCAAGTGTTGGAGAGCTTTCTGCCCACGCTTATGCTGATGGGGACACCCTAGCCCTCTTCGTCAATCTTCATCCAGCCATTTCGATCGAAGCTTTAGTGATAGCGGGCGTTATAACGCACGGATTACCGAGTAAGCTGTCCTGGTCACCGTTTCATCATACATCACCTCATGCCTTGTTCTGTCTCTTAGCGAGACACGACCTCTGATCTCCCGGCCTTCGACACCGCCGATTATCACCGACTTCCCTCTCCATACTACATCAAGTCAAATCGCACAGTCGTATCGTTCTGCAAATCCGCCTGTGACCCAGCCAGTTCCACAATGGGCACAGCCAGCACGATTCGACGTCAACGGGTCCGCACGCAATTACTCGTACGGCTCTACCACACGACCTCATATCAGCCGTGGATGGGTCGAGTATGCGCTCCCACACGGGATTCACTACTACGTGAACGAAGACGTACGGGCGATTACGGACATCGACCTCCGGAACTTGACCAGACTCGATGAGGTCTCGAATGCCGTCGATACGGCCGATGACGTTCCTGAAAATTGCGAGATGTGGATTCGTGCTGGGACCAATGCGAAAAAGCCATGGCGGAAACACAAGGCAGTTAACGAACCTGTCCTGTTCTGGGTGGATCATCGCCACCGTCGGGTTCTCAACGAGGTTCCATCGGATGACTATGTGTCATCGGGGGAAGATGACAGTAAGCTGGACGTGTCGCTTAGTTCAACGTTTTGATGCTTATCCAGATGTGTCAGGACGTGACGATGAGTACAGGTACTGGACGTTCATCGAGTTGCACCCGGCACACATCCCGCGGGCGATTGTGGAGGGTGCGAGAAGGGATGCGATCGATGCACTCCATTGGTCATTCACTGATCGTCTCCTCACGCACCCGCATCTACCGCCCACTCCGCCACCGTTTAGTCAGGGCGAGTGCATCGAGCTGTTCAAGCTCCTCAATGGTGAGGCCGAGTTTTGTTTGAATTCCATGTGTGCCTAAGCACGTTGTCTAGACCCGACCCATCCCATCTCGGCAGCGTACACTCGAACGGTAGCTCGCATTCTCTTGCGTGCTGGTGAGTATTCTTGGCCACGACTTGACAAGCTTGACGTCTCATCGCGTTCAAGCGCATTGGCACCAGGTTAACTTCCGACCTCATAAACCGTTGCCTCGTGATGCCATGTACCAACAGTCCGCAAGGAGTACACCTATCCTCCGTACGATCTTTGAGTTTTTGGTTGGGATCCTATGTCTCGGCATACCATTTCTGTTCATGGATAGGGCAAGGAACCACGGCCACTTTGACGTCGAGGGAAGTCATCTCCCTGAGAGTACTACACCGCTGTTCGTGATTGGCGCCTGCGCATGCTTGGTGGTGAGGTTTACAAAGTTGTGTGTTCTGACGTTTGTGCTTATTGCGTAATCGTTTCAGTCTGCGATGATCCTCAGTGCCTCGGTGACACTCATGTCCTTCCCTGGGTTGGACAGCTTCACGCGGATTGGCGGTCTGGTTGCGATTTCGTGCTCCGTCTTGAGTATGATTTCTTCTTTCGTCTCCATCTTCCGCTACAAGGCCGAGTTGGCGCGCGGGACTGGTCCGTCTGGAGAGGGATTTGTGATGCTCTCGGTGAGAACGATGTCCTTGTGCCCAGGGACGGATATACTGACCGACCGCTGCGTGCAAATAGCGTCGAAGCTTTTTGCTCTCGCTTCCGCTCGTCTTCCTTGCGTACTCGGTCGCAGGGTTCGTCACTGGCGTCGTCGTCTACTCCTTTCGAAGTGCCACGATCAATCTGGCAAGTGTAGGTTCACCCGTTGCTGCCAAGTTTGACGAATACACGAGACTCATGGTCGTGGGTGTGGTCGGAGCGCTCGTGGGCGTGTTGATCGCATCGACGATGGTGACACGGAGGTAAGGACGGGGGGGAAGGGAATGTCAAAATGCAGTGTACATACGGATTGTAGTTTGTTTCACACACATGCGTGGCTGCCTCTCGTTTTCCAGTAACTTGGGTGGTTAAAGGATATATTTATCTTTTTTCTTTTTTCTGTACCCCTGTCAATTACACGCATTGGCTCGAGTTTCGTTTTTCTCGTCGCTACCCCAGAGATCAAGTAAATCAATCTGATACGATAGCGATCCTGTGATCGGGTGCGATATGAATCTGACCGGTAATATTGGGTCGCCGGGGGAGATCAAGTATGCCGCCAACGACTGGCAGTAAAAGCTCGCCGCAAGAAGGCTACTCTTATCACCGTCGGTGGCATTATGACGCAGGCAGGTTGCCAGCTCATTCCCTCAGTCAGCTCCACATTGATGCCAGCTAAAACCGACAGGGCGGCGATAAGGGACGCATCAATACGGAAGGTGATGCCGAGATGCCGGCGTAGTAGGCTCCCCTTCCAAAGTTACGACTGTGTGTGAGGATATAAACGCTGGCTTGGGACGACCAGCTCCGCTCTTCCCTTCCCTTCTTTCGTTCAACGATGACCTGGGCCGCTGCTCCAATCTCCGTAGATGCAGTCATCGATGACAGGCTCTACATTGGAAAGTATGCACCATCCTCAGCTTTGCGGCGTGGTAGTCTCACCTCTCGCTCAGTCTTTCCACGGCCTTGTCGCAAGACATGCGAAAAACGTTGGGAATAACCCATCTGCTGTCAGTCTGCACGGAGCACACCTTTGATCCCCAACCCAATGCGATGGTCATCCCTGTGCAAGACTCAGAGTATGACGATCTTCTCATCCACCTTCCCGACGCGTGTCTCTTCATCGAGAAAGCTCTCCGTTCTGGTGGAAAAGTCCTCGTTCACTGTATGATGGGCGTGTCTAGGAGTGCTACCGTCGTTTGTGCCTACCGTGAGTTTGTTCTCTCACCCTATTCTTTGTCCACGTTCCGAGTATCCACGCTGTCCTCCTCGCTTGCAAGTCATGGCATCACAGCGGCTCTCCGTCTCAGCTGCAATACAATACGTCCGCAAACGTAAGTTCATGTGAACTCCACTCCAAATGTCTAATTTAGCTCTCTCTCTCTCACACACCCTAATTTAATCACAGGTCGCCCTGAAATTCACCCGAATTATGGCTTCGTGAAACAGCTACACGCATTCTTACAATGTCGTTACAGGCCATCGTGCACTAACAGTGAATATATCGCTTGGAGGCGCAGGCAAAAACGCGAAGTTACCAAGTACCTCAACCTCCTCACTGACTGCATCCCCGTCGTTCCAGATCAACTATATCTCACTAGGTTGGTTTGTCGGACCAACCAGCTTCGCAATTTTTTGACGGATTCTTTACCAGCGAGTTTCCAGGAGATGCCGACACTGCCGAATCCCTTTTGCGGGATCTGGAAGCCACGCATTTGCTTTCGATCTCTTCTGCTCAACTTCCACAGCCCAATCTCCCTTCAATCTTTCAACATTGCTTTATAAACGTCCCCAATAATGCACGAGAAGCCCTGTTGCTTGAGCTTCCTAACATGTGTAATTTCATAGGCAATGCGGTCGCTCATAATGGCCGCGTACTCGTCCAATGCCGCGTCGAGCTTAGGGCATGCATTGTAGTGTGCGCTTATCGTAAGACCCGTCGTACGGTCTCTATCTGGACGTTTTGCTCACTCTTACCCAGTTATGGCTTCACGAAATATATCCCCCCGTCAGGCAGCTGCAATTCTCGAAGCAGGTGCGTCAGACGTTCTTTCAATCAACCGTCTGTTGAATATGTTCACGTAGCTCTTCCACTTTACGACCCTACGTCCATATTTTATCGACATCTTGAATTATTCGCTGCGTGCAATTACCGCCCTACCGTTGGTCATCCCATCGTAGTTGCTTGGCTGGCCGAGCAATTTGGTGGCTGTCCCACCAAAACAAAGAGAGACAGCATTACCACTAAACCACCTTCACTGACGGTCACTACGTCCGCCACACTGTCGAACCGTGTGCCCTCGACGTCGAACGATGCATTTGATATGGCATCGCTCAATGAGGCACTGTCACGATGGCAGTCAACGAGTGCAAGTGTATCATAGTGCTAGAAGTGAGAGCCTGATCACGTCTCATGATAGTTTTGCGAGGAACGTTTACCAGTGCTACCTGTATCATCTTAATTAGTTATACCTAGTCTACCTTTTGTTCACGTGTCGTGCACCGCTAAGAAAGACCGTATTCTTTGAGCTCACCTCGTGTCCGACGTTCTGTTGCTTTCTGGGCGGTTTGTCCATCCGCGTTTCCAACCACGACCACCTTGCAAGCCTCATCCAATCTACATCTCAATCCCAATCCCAATCGCAGTCTTTCCATCGTGGCACTCCATGTCGATGTCTTCCAACAAGAATCCTAACCCATACAATGGTGCACCGCCAAAGTGAGCGTTGTCACCCAGTCGGATTCAGCTCTCGCCTATTCTTTCTCCTATCCGCCTTTTCTTCTTCTCTCTGTGTTGACATGTATCCTCTAATCGCGATCTGCTGGTGGTGCGAACAGGTATCTAAACGATTTCAGCAAAGCGCTCGCGAGCGAAGTACGTATGCTCCTTGCGGAGGTGGGCAAGCTGCGAGATGAACGTCGACAACTTCAATTGTATGTCTACGGATTCCCAATCACCACTCATCATCACCACCTTCTGGATGTCACTGACACAAACCAACAGTGAAATTGCGGAATTGATGGCCGTCAAGTCAAAGCATGGTGCAGGAGGTGAATACTCCCCCGACTGGACACCACCTGTGAGTCGCCGTTATCGCTCGTCGTCCCTGTTCACCATGATCGCATGCCCTACGTCTTCCCGGATAATTGTACATCCTTCCCATTCTTCGCATCGTTCTGCCGTGCCGTCTTCGATGACGAATGACGAATGACCCTCCATCTCGACTATAGCTCCAAGAACCACCTGCCCCACCTCCAGCGGCGCCATCTCCTCCGCCCATGGACGATGGCCCACCCATCCAAGCTCGACCAGCCTGGAAAGTCGTGCACAAGTCAACTCGACGGGAGAGAGCCCCCAGGACCCTCCCCGCACCAGCACCAGCACAATCACCTATGGCTATTGAAGCTCCAAAACCAAGTGTACCCGCCTGGGCTCAATGGCGACGTGGGTATCACCCATCTTTTCGTCACGGTGTTGTATGAGCTGATGGTGTGGTCGATGCTCAGCTAATCCTGCTATGATACCACCCGCAGCCCCTGGGCCTGGACCTGTTTTCTCACGACCGATGACCCCCGCCGCTCGTCCTGGTCTCTTTGGTGAGTGTTGTATGTTGCTTTCGTCTGGCCGGTCGATGCTGAACCGACCGCCGACTTGGTGGTGTGCCCCCGTTAGGTCCGCCGACTCCGCCTCCCAAGTGATCCAAAGGTCTCCATGTGCTTGATGCGTTTTAAACCAAATGTCTTGATCGAGTAATCCGTCCTCTCTTTACTATCTAATTCCACCCCGACTTGGGGCACGCCGCTCTAATGCACATGTTCCATCCGTGCCCGTTCCCGGGGACCTAGTACCCGTGCTTGCTCGTAACCCTGTGCTTGAAGGGTCTAACAATGTTTCTTTTTTAAATTAATGACCCTCGTCTGTCTGATCGTTGTACCGAAATGTACTTTACTTTGTTCACTACCCAAAGTCGTGCGTGCGCAGTACTCTGCATGTATCTCTTCAAAGTCTTTTTTTTGGTCGTACTCTGGCTGCAAGTCCTGATTCTGCGTGCATTGATGTGGGGGGTTATGCAATAACTGCGGCGCCACTGTCGTACCTAATCTTTCGTCGAAGGCGCATTGGGATTGGAAAGGGACCAACGGATACACGCGGGGGTCAGGGGTTGGAACTTTTTATTTTGAACTTGGCGGCTGTCTCGAACAGATTACGCGCACTTTTTTTGGATATGACAGACGTCTGGGAACTTGAACTTTGGAACAAAAGGTCAGAGCACACGTGGGAGAGTGTGGAAGCTTGGGTCGGCGCGAAAGGGAAGGAACTCATGCGCGTAAAGTATCCTCATGTATCCCAATGCCGCGGAACAATCGAGAACACTGTCTGTCCTTTGATCTACCCACTTGCGCGCGCGGACGCACAGACATCCCAGGTGACCGTCGAGTGAAAAAAAAAACGACCTGGAGAGCTCAACCATGGCAGGAAATAGAAATAAAGATGAAAATAAAGAATCGTCCAC
>JBBPQW010000512.1:0-18299 GCA_038092695.1 Boletus rubropictus
AGAAGTAAGGAAATTAAGTGGGGGTTAAAATCTACAAAAAGAACTCCCTGCACAGTACTGCTCAAACAGAACAAGCTGTGCGGCGATATACCGTGCTCGCTCTCCTTGCAGTGAGCCGGAATTTAGCGCACCAGACCATTCTCCAACCAGAAGCGCCGCCCCAGCATCCTCAAGTATACCTGCTACACGTGCAAACGTCTGCGGCGTTGGTGCATTATGATCCATGAGCGATGTGGAATGCTGCGCGACTGGTGTCGAGGTGTCACCTGGCGTAAAACAGCGATAGAGGTGATGGTCTACACAAATGGGTGCAGTGGATTCGGGAAGCGATTTGACAAAATGAGCATAATCGTCAGACATCCAGCAATCGGATATGTAGATGGGTAAACCCGGGTCGATGTTGCGTAGTTCCTTTATCGCCTTTTCGTACCAGTTCTTCAACGTGGAATGGGACGACGGATTGGGCTCATTGAGCAATTCAATTCCGATGATATTGCTGATCGGGGGATCATGCTCCGAGCGCAGCAACCGCACCGCAGACAGTAAAGTGCGAAGGACTCGGACAGTCAGCTCTAGATTGGAATGAGAGGTAAAGAGAACTGTGGATGAAGAAGTCCCCGAATGAGAATCTTGATTTTGCTTTCCAGGGGCGGAATGCAAGTCTGCATGTTGTATTAGGAAGTTGGAAGGGAATGCAGAGGATCACAGACCGAACAAAACACCGATTCCGTGGAGCTGAGCGGTCTCGACCGCTCGCACAAGTCGGATCCAAGCACCCTCAAAGACATTGTCAAGACTGCATAGGTGATAATAACCAATCTGTGCGTGGTCTAGAACATACTCGAGTGGAAAGACAGCGTACTGGGATCCGCACGGCGTTTATGCCCGTGGCAGCAAGCCACTCGAAATCGCTGTTCGTGATCCATGTATCCCAATGGCGCTCCAAGATTTTTTTTGCATGAGAGCCCTTGGCAACATCCAAGTCGCTCTACCCGGGAGGCATGGCTTGAGCGAACGGTGTTTCTGAAATCCACCGCTCCAGGACAAACCAAGATCCTGTCCACTCGGTGATCAAGTTCAACGCGTGAACGCCGACCCCTTACCGAGGTTTACACCCCTCTGCTTTCGATAACGGTAGACCTGCTCGTTAGTGACGATATCACCTAGATCCACAGAGGTGCCTCCTCGCGAAGAACCAACAGGCTTGAACTTGCTCAAAATTTTTCCGAATGCTGAGCTCATGGTTTGGTGTTGAGCGTTATGTTTGTCTTTTATTTGGACCAAAACAAACGTCTTTGCGGGTCCGTTTGTGCGCTCACTGTTTCTATGCTGGGTCGTGAATTCGGTGGGTTCTGGCTACGAAGGCTCGAGTTCGTTCGAACGACCTACCACCATACATGGAGTGTGCGTCGCCCGGTCAAGTACCCTCTTCCTTTCCTCTTTCTGTGATTCGAATATCTTTGATACGATCAGAGCGTGGCCGGCCCAACCTCACCGGCAGTAGGCTTACTGGGGCACGAGGGGGGCGAGCTCAGAATGGGGGTCCAATTGGCCTCCCAGCGATGCTTCCGGTAGCGTCTCTGAAGGATATAAGATCTGCGATCGACCAGGAGAGCATTAATTATTGTCTTCATTTCGGCTATGTCAGTCTGATTAATGACTTCGTGCCTCCCTTGTGGTTGCCTGTAGCGTGCTGCGTTATCTTTTTTTTCTTCTTCTATTTTTTTCCATCAAGACCAGAGTCGCACGCGTTCATTTCGCTTCCTCGCAACACCGGTCCTGATTTCTGCCCGACGGCAGAAATCGGCTCACCTTGATCATGTTCTCGTTCCCCCATGCAAATAGGCCGTAAATCAGAAAACACGAAGTAAGCGAAGTAAGCCTTGGCAGACTAACGTAGTTGAGTGTGTCAGAACGCTCCTGGGAGCGCTGGTGAAGCGATAGGACGCACCAAGGGGGCGGTCGCGTCGTACCCGCCATGGCCGTAAAGGACAAACATGCGGTCGCCATGCACCTGTCGGGAAGCAGCTGCGGGTTGATGATCAAACTCAGCACACGCCTCAAGGCTGACAGCGTTGACCTACGACCAAAACGCTAAATGCCAATTCAATTACATTCGCCTCGCTCCCTGCCAAACCCGCCTCACCCTTACCTCAGCTGTCCCCTCAGATTTCCTCTCTCCCAATGTCCGGTCCACGCCGGTCGCATAACTGCACCCGCTTATCGACTACACGGACTTTCCGGACAAATCGAAGACGTGATGATTTGGTCTTGCTGCCAAATGTCACCATGTACTTGTGCGTCTGACTCAGCTCGCATTTTGGGGATGAGACCCCCTAACGTCCGGTACCAGCGCGGAGCACTCCCGCCATTTTTTCTGGGGGTCTTCTTACTTCAGTTCATCGCTCTAGAACCTGCAGTGATGTTCATTCAAGACCCTGAAATCTCCTTATCACGCGTATAAAAGTAGTCGAACGCCAACCATTCGATTTCATCCTCCATTTAGTGGATTGTGTTTGACGACGTACGACCTCGCGTTCACGAAAAGTCATGACCTCCTACTTGCGCTACATCTTTGGCGGACACGCTCGCGACAGCTCTCCTTCCCGCGAGCAGTCGTCAAAGTCTCACTGGCGCTCTCGCTCCCATCCAATCCCGACCTATATGCATCCCGCTCCAGGTGGACCCACTTCTCCCCCGCGCTTGAACACAAAGCGTAGCAATAGTTACTGTGCTCGCACTACTACTCCCTCGCCATTGCGGTACAATGCCTTTGACACGGCTGCACATGCGTCCAACCCCCCCGGCGAAGTGAGGTATGGGACGTCACCCAAGGAACGGTCGCCATTGTACCGACGCGCGAGTTACAAATCTTCTGAGCATCGTATGTCTTTAGAGTATACACCCATGATCTATCAACTGACCTTTCATGGACAAAGTCGCACATTATGCCATGCCACACACTCCTTCCATGACACCGTCCGTGTCGTTTGGACCGTCGTCCCGAACCAACTCGAGCTCATCACTCCATCCCGGACCTACTCCTCCTGGATCATCCTCTTCCCACCATGTCAGATACGAGCGGCGACCGTCGTTGAGAAGCAATCCCCCTTGGCATGGTAGCATATCGTCGGCGACAGGATCCGTGCATTCGCGTACGTCGCGTCCCACTTGCAGGGAACTGTCTACATCAGCTGATTCAAATAACACATCTTTCAGACGCAGGCAGCACAGAACCTCACATTCCGTACCACCCAGCTTCGCTACATTTGCACCCAGTATTCGCATCGACACGGCTGCATAGCGCACCTATCTCGTACGACGTCATGTACACGCCTTCTTCACGCACCGTCCTTGACCGTACGACGCATAGCGCCGTCCCTGTACACACGCTCTCTCAGCCAGCCACAGATCCACCAACACCGGTCGCTTCACGTCTGGTGCTCCGCTCTGACAAGTTCCCATGGCCAGTCGTCGTCGGTCCGTCCACTTCAGCCCCAAGTGGTGCCGGATTTCAGAGCAAATCTAGTCGGTCATCGAACATAACCAACCTGGACCTGCTCTATTCTCTCCATACGACACTCCTCACGCGAGTAACTCCACAGGAGTGGGAGGCGCTCGGCCATGGCAGCCGTGCCCAGCGCAAGGTCACTCGTGCATACGAAAAACGTTGCACCAAGATGGGTGGGGGATGGGAAGGCGGCGTCCGTCGTCTGGACTGGTTGCACGGCAAAACGAGGTTAATCGGGATAGAGGTGGAGAAGCACAGAAATGGTCACAACACGGGCAAGCTCGTCTTCGCAAAGGCTTGATCGAGCACTTTTTTTTTTTTTTTTTTTTTTTTTTTTTTTTTTGCATACACACTCCTTTCGCGCTCGCTTTGCTTAATCGTTTCGTAACCGCTTTTTCTTCTTTTTCTTTTTCTTTTTCTTTTTCTGGGGCATCATTGGAAGGGACAGATTTATCCGCCAAAGAAAAATGCACAGCGTCTGGCGCATATGGATCGTCGGCGTTGTTCGGGGACTCACGAATGTACGATGGTTTCCTCTGATTATCACGCATGCAGTGGTGCACTTTGTCTGTAATACTATGGTTCGACACCACATGCACAACGGACGGTGAGTTTTTCTCGTTATGTGCTAGCTGCTGACGGCTCATTTCCTATTAGGCGCAACAAGTGAACGATACGTCTCCACCCTCTGCCGAGACGGCACGTGTAACGGTACGGTACTCTCTTAGAGCCTTCGTTGTGAGACTCACGTTGGATCACAGCGAGAGCCGGGCAGATATGCTCAGGCTATCGATTCCGCTTCCTGAGTGGGAGATGGGCCGCACTGATCCAGCTGAATCCGTGTTGTATTACACGATGTAATTCTCAATGAGCAATACCATGAAAGTAACAGACAATATGACACAGAATGCGCTCGATAGTACGCTATCCCTCAAGTTACTGTACATCAACGTGTGTGGAAAGTATAGATTTTGTCTATGACATCAAGACTGACTAACGAAAGGATGACCACGATGCGATCGCCACGGGAGGCACAAGGACACAACGAGCCGAAAATAAAAGTCCAAGAGAAGAGGCGCTTCAAAGGGAGAAATGCCGTCTGCGTCTGCGTTCGTGTCCGTCTTCCCCTCCACGGGCCACCGGTGGCGGCTTTCGGGCGTCGGGAGGTCTAAGCAGGGATGAATGGAAGTGGGGTTCTAAGAGAACAGGGGTCGGTGAACAGAACAGCGCCTGCAAAGATGGAACCGGGGCTGAGACAAGGTCATTTCTATCACGGGCCCCAAAGGCCCGGGCGAATATAGTGTGCTGTCAATTTGGCGCGGTAAAAAGCTGGACACTCTACAGCTGTACCTATCCAACCTACCAGAGTCACTCCCCCTGCCCAAGCTTACCCGGGCAACATATCCCTTCGACTTATTTGAGATCTCACCCGAGGACCTTGAAAATTACGGGGAGACATTGACATTACCTCACCATTCCTCCGTGACATCCTCAGCAATGCTGACATTCCACAGAAGCGGCGCGAGACTGGCATGGCAAGCAAGGGAAAAAAGGGGGGGCAAGGCCGCTCCAGTGTCAATTGCCCCTCCGGCATTGAAACCTAGTAGTAGAGGCGAAATTTACACATTTTCACTGTTACAGTAATTTACGCTGGGTAAATTTGGGGTCAGAATCCAGCAGGGTGAATTAGAGGCAATCACAGAACACTAGGCGAATACCTGAGACGGGGATAGTTGTATTCACCCTCGAATGTGTATTCGGACTCCCGATGCAATGTCATGACGAGCGTTTCTGGATCCCGCTCAAAGGTCATGTTCAAGCACTCTCTGCTCCTGTGGGTGGGCCTGGTATGATCCACTCAAGCAGGTAAGGTTTGATATCACATGCCTGAACCTGAACTTTCTCACGTCTGCTAATGATAGCGTCCCTTGTTCTCATGCCTCCGCGCAACCTCTGGCGGTGCCTGTACACCCAAAGTGGACGGCCTGCACAACCAAGTATTTTGCTTGCCACGGTTGGTTGATACCGAACGTTCGCTATGAGCCGCTGCTGTGACAAAGTATTCCCGGATGACGAGGCGACACTAATCAACGTCGTGAACGAGGCATACAGCAAGATAAGCCGAGAATCTGCTGATCAAGCCTGTACGTGACCCCAGGGTGCTTGTCGTGTCCATACCAATTGGCTGAAGCACCTCCGACTGACCAGACGCAGAGCGTGTCGCAAATGCGTTTGGATACACCTCCGAACAGCTACATTCGGTCCCAGCCGAAGCACATATCGGATTGAGCTGTGGAAATCCTGTTGCGGCGGCAACGATAAAGGAGGTGAGATGTTGGGCTGCCCGTTCTTCGTACCAACGCTCGTTACTGAAACCACATAGGGAGAGACGGTCATTGATCTTGGCTCCGGCGGGGGCATAGACGTCTTTCTCGCTGCCGCCAAAGTGGGTCCGACTGGACAGGTAATTGGACTAGACAACTCAGACGTGAGTCCGATAAGCTCCCAAGACTGAAATTCGTTCAATGTTGGACGAGCGTACCAGGATATGATTGCTCGGGCTCGACGCAACGCTACAGCTAAAGGCCTCAAGCCACCTCACGTCGCATTTGTCAAGGTCACATTGACCAAAGACCTGCCGATCGAAAGCGACTCGGTGGATTGCATTTTGTCCAACTGCGTCATCAACCTGTTGCCGCCCGAGGGTAAAATCAAGGTGATGCAGGAAATGTATCGCGTTCTCAAACCTGGAGGGCGTGTCGCCATCGATGATGTACGGGTCAATCAAGCATTGGCCATGTATGACTTTCTCATGCACACACGTACACAGATCATAGCGAAGAAACCCTTTCCGGATGCCTTGCAGACCAATGTAGCGATGTATGTCGGTTGCATCGCCGGTGCCATTCCCCTTCAAGACTACCAAGCGTTGATGCGGGACGCAGGTTTCAAAGGTTGGATCAGTATGAACGGCATGACGTCACTGATGACAAGTTTGCGTTGGCAGATGTTTTGTTCACAGAGAATCAGAGTGATCTGAACGTCTACGGCCAGACTGGATGTTGTGCGAAATCTTCTCCCACCGACTTTGGAGATTTGAACGAATGGGCCAGTGAGCACTTTGCTAGAGGCGTATTGTCTGCACTCACCCGGATTCGAAAGAGGCTTGCCACATCTATGCTATGAAGAGTGACGACTCTGTTGCCGCTAAATCAGTGCCAGGATCTGCTCTCAATAATTGGTGGGACGCGTATCCGGTCCCGGTATCATCTCCGAGTAATCTCGAGTGCGAAGAGGTCGCGGATCTCATCAGAAATTCAGAACTCGGCAAGAAAGATTTTGTTCTAATTGATGTAAGGAAAGATGACCATGCAGTAGGTGCTCTACTCCGACTATCGCACATATTGCCCCAACGTAACAATCGATTAGGGAGGTCATGTCCGCGGAAGCGTCCAACAACCAGCTCAAACTTTCTATGATGACTTGTCCAAGTTTCACGAGGAACACAAGGATACAAAACAGGTGATCTTTTACTGTCGGAGCTCCAACGGTCGAGGGCCGCGTTGTGCTAAATGGTATTTGCATGACCGACACCAGAGGGTGTTTAATTCACAAATGTGTGTCTAGGTACCAAGATTATTTGGATCAACAAGGAAACACCGCGTCGAAGGCGTTCGTGATGACAGGAGGTGCGATGAAATGGATGTCATCATACAAGGAACACGAGGATTTGGTAGATTTTGACTGAAATCCTAAGGGGGATGCTGGAGGACCTGCATGTTGTTCAATTTGAGGCCGGGCATTTCCATCACTGTAATATATAGTATCCGCGAACAGATAGGCTTGCATAGCAGCACGGAACGGATACCAATTTGGAGGTAGTTCAAGTTGAGCCCGGTGGTGACTTACTACACGTATCCGGCAGCCAACAGCAGTCGGCAGTTTTTTTCAATAAAAACTACTTCCAAATCGAACGAGTTCAGTCCGAGTTGAAATGAGTGGATGAAGTGACAACATGGAGCATAAAAACCGGAAAGCGACTTGTTGGTCCACCCCGACATATCAATCGGGTCCAAAAAATCAAACTCTCACCCAACGGCGAGCACATCACTACCGAACAGCTATCTCGCAATCTGATCAAGCTGGGGGGAGAGAAACAAGCGTAGTGAGGGAATGCGTAAAGAGGGAGAGACAGGGGAAGAACTAGTTTGCGGTCCGAGCGGACGTTGGGCTCCAATGAAGATGAAGATGAAAAAGTACGGCCGTAGGTGCATGTGCGGGCCTGGGATCCACAGCCTCTATGGATAGTCTTGTGTCGACGGATTTGGGTCGGAGCGCGATCGTGTTGTCCGAGTCACCAGCCCCGAGCTCGCCCCTGTCCTCACTCGCCAACGAATCACCCCCAGCGATGTAGGTACAGCGGATGAGGACGGGGATGTGTACTAGACGTGGATTGGAAAGGGATCCCCTCGCTCTGAGGGGAGCTCTTTCAGAACATTTTGTTCTGTGAAGTTGGTTCGAACGTGGGCCCCAAAATCCTCACTGGGAAGGTGACCCAAGGCAACCTGAGTACACTGTTCGGCTAGCAGTATCGACAGACTGATCCCTGAGGTTGAGTGATTAAACATGCTAACCTCAGTGAGACGATAAATAGGCTTGGCAGAACACCTCTGCTCATCTAGAGAACTCGTCAAAGATTCGTGAGGCTACCCACCAAGTGTCGCTGAATCGAGAGGAAAGAAGTCGAACATGTCGGTGTAGAAGTGTATACTATCTAAACGTCGAAAGTCAACCATCCAGATGGAAGGAACTTGTCACCACAAGCTTACGTTTGGAACCCAGTATCTTTGACAAGGAGATGGCAACTTGCCAGCGACCGCAGACAGATAGTGGCCTGGTTCACCGACATCCTGTCACCCGTCTCCTGAACTGCAGTCTCACCGTTTGCTACTGATCCAGCGGAGAATCGTTCATCTACTCCCGGCTGCTCCGGACACTTGACTAACACATCAAAGCTATCTGAGTCAGAACAATCCTCGGACAATGTGGAGAGCGGATCTGATGCGGACTGAACGCTCGCTGTGAACAGAGTCCCATAGCCAGGATATCGAGGCTAGAGCTATCCTTGGCAACAAGGAAAGGTTTCATTGATGTTGATTGTCAGCCTGGTCATAGGAACGAGGTCACCTAGCTGGGAGTGGAATGAGAATAAGCGCCAAAGACACGAGGGGATCCATATAAGAATAAAGAAACGTGTTCGTGAGGCAACTTTTGCGCCTCACGGGAAACCGAAACACCTCGCTCTTTGTCCCCTAGAAACCAACGGACGCACACCATCAACGAGAATGTCGTCGATAGAGACTGGTGCGTACTAGCAGTTCCGAGGAGTGATTGTATTGAATCCTGTCAATTCGGTAAGACCCAATAATACTACTTTCGACCGGTCACTCTGCTTGGGTGCGGGCATGTGCATTCCACCCTGATGGAATGCATCTTTTGGGCTGGGGCAGAGATGCAATTCAACAATGGCGACTTGAAGACGGCCAAGAGGTCAGCAAGTCATCAGTGTTAAACCTGTACACCATCTGTGTGTCAAGGAAACATGAATGGATTGTATGTGGAACTTTGGGCTCGGGGGCGAGTGTGTGGGATGGAGAGATGCATGAAAAGGTCGTCGATGTGGAGAACAGGAAGTGGGTGTATGCAGTCGACATCTCTCCCGACTCGACGAGGTTTGCCACTGGGACCGGGTGGGGTGACAACACAGCGAGCGTGTGGAACATAGCAACTGGAGAGCGACTCGTTGGTCCACTCCGACATGGCAATTGGGTCAAAGGAGTCAAATTCTCACCCAATGGCGACCACATCGCTACCATCAACGACTCTGGCCCGGTCCACATCTTTGACAACCACAATGGTGACCAACTTGTCACCATTGAAACCATCACACTCCCTGGGTCGCCAGCAACTTCACTCATATGGAGCCATGACGATTCACGAATCTTTGCTGCATCAAAGGACGGGAGAGTCAAGTGCTTTGACACCTCCACTGGGTCCCAGACCGCCGAGTCACAAGTTCTTGGCGACGTCTACTCTATTGCTCTGGCCAGCAATGGAAAATTCATCGCTACCTATGCATCATCATCCATCTTTCTCCTGGACGCATCGACTCTCTCCCTCATTGACCCTGCCATCAGCAACAGTGAGGAGGTAAGATCAATTGTCATCTCCCCAGATAGTAGCTACCTGGCAACTGGGGGAGATAATGGGAAAATTGCTGTGCGTGACCTCAGCTGTATTCTGCCAGACTCATATGGACCCTTTCATGTAAGCATTTGTTCTTTCTTGATCCTGGCATATTGGCCAAGTACCATTCTATTCATTCTCAAACTGGGTTCTCAAGATCATGTAGGTTGACATACCATCGAACGCGCCCGCTCCCGAGTTCGACTATGATGAGGTTAGCAGTCACCATCTTCACCTCTTACGCCAGTATTGATGCTGCTGTAGCCACCGTCTCCGGTATCTTCTCCCGGAACGCCTTATGTTGTACCACATCCGGCAGATTCATCTGCAGATAACAATCTCAGAACTGCCGAGTCATCTCAGCGCGGCCCGATGCTGAAAAGGTTGCTACCGACGTGGATAAGGAGTGACCGCAAGAACCCAGCATTGTATGAACTCGGTCGCGTTCCCAGAGCGTCACGTCAGCATGCCGATCATCGTTCACGTTCCCCCTCACTGGTGAGAGTAGGTGCCCCGAAACAGGGTCCTTCGCGGATGGCGGCAGGTCAAGTTAATCCAGTGAGTCCTCTGCCTTGATAGAGGGTTTGATGTAGCGTGCTCAATATATGGCCGTAGCGAACTTCTACTGGAATAACACGGGTTTGTTGTTCCTCGACCTCATGTGCAGGAGCTCATTAGATGTCGCAGTATAAACGGCGTGCCGGGCACAAGCCTCCAAGCCAAGGTGCTTCTCGCACTAGACAAGATCCTAGAGATCCGACACAAGTAAGCACAGTGCGTTTTTAAATTGTTATTGTACACTAGGTGACGATGGCTCGTTCCCTATCTAGGCGCAACAAGTAAACGATGCTTCTCCACCCTCCGCGGGAGGTGTTTATGTAACGGTGCGTGTACTCCTCCCGGGCATACGTTGTGAGACTGACGATGAATCGCATCAGCGAGAGTCAGGCAGGCGTATGCTCAAGTTTTTGGTTCCGCTTCCCGAGTGGACCTGTTGCGGTTCAAGTGCTGGTGATGGGACGCATGGATCCAGGTGACTCGATGCAATATGTGTAAGTACCATACTGAATAATCATTATGTGGGCTTCAACCATGTCGCGTCACATTACTACTCTTGGTATCCAGGCTGCCAGGTTATTTACCCGACGGTCACCGGAGATGTCTATACATGTGCGCAGGTTGGGATTGCAGGACAGCGTCAACTTTTTCGAGCTGTTGGAAACCTAGAGAATGTTAACTTGACACCAGAGTGTATGTTAGGATCTCATGCAAGTTCCTCCCACGTCGATGTTGTTCATGTTCATCGCCGACCCTGCTACGACCTGGTACAGGCAGTCAAGACTCACGGTGATTGCTCCTCGTGAACATGGACTCCCTCGAGTAGAGCGCTCGCTCGTGGGACACGACCCCCGGTGACGACACTGATGACAACTAGGTACATCCTACTCCCTGATCATTACACATAACGCTGTTTTCAGACGACCTGAAATACTCGGCCTAGTGGTATATCCTATACAGCTCTTTGAATCGCTTACCGCGTCGTATTCGTTTCGCGACTCCAATGTACACGACATGTGCTCGTTGTAATGCAGCAATGAAGGTGATGCTTTATCCTGCTTCACGATCGGGACGACACAGAGAGATCAGACATCGATGGTTTTGGGGCCAGTTTGTGCTCGTTGGACTTGTTGCAAAGCCTCGGTGTTCCCTCTCGTTTAGGATTAGATTTGGGTGAACACGGTGAGTTAGACAACCTGCCAGAGATGCGTACGGGTCATTACTGTAAAATTCAGCATGGTGAGTTCAAGAACAGCACCCGGCACTGACTCCAAACATACGCCAGACACGGCCGACAAGAAAACTGCAGTACAATGCCCATGGCTAAGCAAGATAAGGAGTGGCTTCATCGGAGCCGGCTTCAAAGCTGGTGAGGCATTATTATTTCGTACAATGTCAGTAGTGACAGACAGCATGAATGAAATGCGGCAAGGCATTTGGCTGCGAACAAACTTTATCTTCCATTCGTGCTGTCAAAGTGACTCGAACAACATCCGGACAACGTACCAGTGATGATCTATATCAAGTTAGATAACCTACTGTATCTTTAATCGGTTCCTGTGTGTCAGGAACCGTTCATCACGACGTGGAACCAGATTAAAGACACCGTCGATGCTCATGCGTTGTCCGCAATGCCGACTCTAAAATTTGAGGATCCCCTTGACGACTCGAGTCGACGGAAGAGTTCGACTTCCGGTTACACACATGTGTTACTGTCGGTGGTCGCAACTTTGGCCATTGTTGTTCTTCACGATTTCAAAGTACCGACTGCCAGACATTGGCAACCATTTCTTTGTTTCTCTCTATACCTTGACCCGAGTTTAGCGAACTCACCAAAATGGGTGCCTTAGACACTTTCCTGCAGCTGTGGCACCCTGTAGGTAGGTAACGATCCTGAACTCTTTTTGCCAATTGCCACCATCTGTCCTATCGTGAATAGCCGCTGTTTTTCTTGTCGGCCGCCACATCCAGCGGAAGGAACCTTTGCTCCACCTGACATTTCGCCGATTATACGATACAACACAGCATTAATACTGTCATGGAAGACACCGTTATTGGAACATTGGATGTAAGTTTCCTTCCTTCACCCAATGCAAGGAAGAGGACACTCAGCTCATATGACTGGCAGTATCACAGTTCTCGTTCCCCCTCGGGGTCACTAGAATTGACCAGATGCAACATGTCCCTACTAATTATATCGCCCTCACGAAGTTCTATGTCTACGACAATGTCTCCATGGAAACTACTTCCAGTGGAAAACAATGAGGCACCACCGATCTCACTGGCCAATCCCTGGAAACATTGTTGTCTCGATTCCACACCCTTGGGACATCGTGATTACAGGACAGGGTGAATGCTACTGTCCTACAAGTGTGATTGACCATCTGGCGTGCCTTAGATACCATCATGGGAGCGGGGCAACCTTTATTGATTGACACTGGTGAGTATTATTCTCTCACCCTCTCGGGGCACGAATTTATTTTGGTACGTGTGTACACCGTTGCCTTTCCGTTGCCTTTTTTTTTTGCAGTTAGTATGTTCACTGGATAAAGTTGGCGCTCATTGTCACCGATCATACGTCAGGCTCAACCTTCCAGTTTATTGTACCCGCATTCTTTTCCAGCAAGGAATTCCGCCGACCCGCCCTGGTACACTGTCCCACGGTACGTTGGGATCTGTAGCAGACGCAACATTGCATAGTAGAAGGGGACGTATCTAACAGCTACCAGCGCTGGGCAATGTACAGTCGTAGGTCAGTGCTAATTTTTTACATCTTTCATTATCAGATACCTTTCAGATTCACGAACGGAAAGATGCACGACACAATTCGGTAGACAGCCGAACTACTCACACCATGATCAGCGGGAGTACTGGTATGATTTTCACATACGAATGCGTGCGATCGTGTGGGATCCGCATTGAACCGTCCCGTCAGTACTCGCGAGGCTACACTCCACTGAACATTGGGCGGTGCGGCGCCCGGAGTGTTCCGTTTTGACGGTAACACGCGGGACACGTACGGCAGTACCAGGACGTTGACTATGCGCGCGTCCCTGAACATGATCCGAACGGCGCGCGCGTTGATCCGCCGTGAGCTTCAAGTGTGTGGGCGTGCAAAGGCACCTTTCCTTTTAATCTGTTTTGTCACACCGAGGGGACACACTATCGCCCACCGCCGACGGGGCGAGTTCGGTATGGAATCCCATGGTACATTCAGACTTCACATGTGACGTACAACAGATTGATCCATCAACGAAATCAACGTATTTTTTTCCGTGAGCAACGACGAATTACCGCGCACTGTGCATCCAGGTTTTGTTCGTATGCACTGGGCGAGGTCAAGTAGAGGTGCGCTCGCAAGTATGCTTGACGCGAGGTAGCAACGACTGTTTTCTGACCGGTATGTGTCCAGCATACCAAGAATGACTGGGACTCCTAGCTGATGCATTGTCAACCGTCTATGTTACTGTTTACGAGAAACGACAGACCACAAGTCGGTATCCCCCATCCATGGACAGGTTCTGAAGCGGTCTGCTGACCAGTATCACGCTTGGACACCTATGACCGACAATCGGCTAACTCACATGCCTGGTCACCTGCCAGAACATACCTTTTCGGGGACAATGGTCCTACATCACTCGCCGCTAGAGTTGAAGCTAGAAATCACTGTCCGCGACCCCTCTGAACGAAAGCCTGGAACAGGATTGCCAGATGGAGACTTTTGACACCCTTGACAGGTGTATTCAAATTAGGGCGACGAACAAGTCTAATAATCTCGAGAGCCGGCCAGGTCTAGGCCCGGTGGTGAAATTCTCGAGACATGCACCCCGTTTCATACCGCTAGCTATGCAGCTCGTTTGGCGGTGTGAAGTTGAGTTTACGGTTACGCTGGTTTCGGGGTTTCGTGAGTCTTGTCGAATCAACACAACTCGACTCTACCCCAGACAGCTTTACACAGTCCATGTGCATGTGACAAATGACAAGATCATCCGTGCAATCTATCACCACCTGAACTGCGTAAAGCTATCTGGACCGTAATTATCAGGAGAGATGGAGCGGCACTAGTAAATGCACTGTTCTGATAGATGGAATCAGTTACCGATCAATCGCCACACGACGACGCACTAAAATAGCACCATGCGAACGCTGGTGAGTCCGCTTACCAGTTCATGGTTCTCGCTTGATCACTCAGTCATCTGAGCCTGTAGCAAAAAAGAGAAAACAAGATGTCCGTCCGACAGTAAAGAGGTGCTGTCGAGAAAGGTGACGAGGCTTTGGCGACGCAACACAAAGACCTACCTTCCCGTCGCCGCGCGCATTCTACGGCACAGGAACGGGTAATGCTGAAATTGACACGAGGCAGTGGGTGTTAGCCGACGAGAGAAGATATCTCCGGTGCAGAGGCAAACAGAAGAGCTTCCATGCTACGGAAAAGGAAAAGTGTGGCGGGTGTCATGTGATCAGGTCTGCTGGGTCAGAGTTGCCGCATCCGCCAAGTTTCGCGTGATAGAGTGATCCGTGTAAACATAACCATCTGGTCAACGATCATCTTCCGATCCGGCCCATACCGGATCCAATGAGTTGCTGGGCATGGAAGCCTTGTCCCTCGGCTTAGAACGCTTCTTTTGCCTACGCATGCCGTCCTCTCTTACATCTTATCAGGACCCTGAAATTACCGTGTACGTGTATCATTCCCTATAAATCCATCTTGTTCAGCGTGTTTCCCCCGCCAATACGCTCCCCCCCCGCTGTGACACCTTCCTCTGACTATGCCTCCCGCGAGATCGGCGAAATTAAAAGGCAAAGATGTCGACGGTTCGTCCCAGTGTCTTATATCCCGTCCGTGGTATTGATGGGATGATCGTTGTTTCATAGACGCCCATCTAACTTGGGCCTTGCCCATCGAGCCTGCTTCTCCTCAGAACATTGCCTTTGCCCCTAATGTCACCCCTGTGACTTTCAACGACCATATCTCTGGCGCTATGGGAAACTTTGACCCGATTGTATCCCAGTTCCCCGATTTCGAGTGCTCCGCTCGCCGTCCGTCCCATGGTAAAAAGCGTGGGGACGACCACATTCCCCGCCCACCCAACGCCTTCATCTTGTTCCGGTCGTCCTTTATTAAAAACCAGCTTGTCTCTACCGAGGTCGAAACGAATCACAGTACGCTATCGAAGATCATTGGGCTCACCTGGCAGAATATGCCTCCCGACGAACGCCAGGTTTGGCATGCAAAGGCGAAGAAAGCCCTTGAGGAGCATAGGAAGAAGTGGCCACAATACGCCTTCCGACCATCCCACGTGAGGGCTAGGGGAGGGACAGAGAAACGAAAAGTCCGGGAAGTAGAACCCAAGGATATGAAACGGTGTGCGAAGATCGCAGAGTTACTTGTTGAGGGCAAGAAGGGGACAGAGCTCGATGCTGCTATCCAGGAGTTCGATCGCACGCATGTTCCCGAACTCGTCACTAGGTTCGAGACCCCCATTACTGCTAGAGCTTACCGTAGGTCGTCCTCAGCACCGGTCGACGACCCTCAGTCCAAGAAAATGGACTGTCCGTCACTCCGTCGCGTACGCTCAGCTAGCAGCCAACCCCCAGCAAGACCTGCCGAGGAGCCAAAGGCTCCGACACCTCTGACCGCTTCGTACAGCTGCCCTGATCTCTCCGATGCATATTCGTTCGTTCCTTCGCCTGAGTATTCATTTTCTTTGGCATCTCAACCTTCATTCGTGAGTGTTTCCGATCTCATGTGTTACCTTTGTCACCCCAACTGTCATGCTCAGGATCTCGACCCCTTCGCATTCGATCTCGCATTCGGGAGTTCAACATTACCGGGTAATGTCAACCTTGACAGCTATTCTGCCCCAGCCGGCCGAGTTCAAACTCCCACCCTGTGTCTCGACCCTGTTTATTGCAGCGATTGGACGCCTGCTTCGTCCCCAATCTCCAGTTATCCTGCGACACCGCAAACATTGTCTCCCTCGACCGTCTTCGAATGTGCGCTAGAGCCCGACCCACTCGTGCTAAATCCTTTTTCTGCCGCCCCAAACCAGTTTCAGTCTTGTCAACAATATTCAACTGGACTGCAATTTTTTGACCATCAGAGCCCGCTCACCGATTCTCTGTTCTCCCAACCCGATTTCGGTTCTTTCTCGAAAGACCCGTTTTCTTTCGATTGCTCGGAAAAACAAATGTCTGGCATGGATACTGACTTATCGATGTCCGCCTTCTTGTCCGCGTTATCCGCGTTCTGATGCACACCATTCCCATGGTGCCGCCCCGCGTATCCGAACTTTTTTTCCCTGGCACCTTTCTCTTTCTCATTTTCGTTCGTCCCTCGCGCGAACTCCCAACTTCTCATCAAGATAACTGATGTATTTTTACGGAACACCCAGTTGTAACTGTAACATGGCCCATAGCCCCATAGCCCCATCCTTCAGCAGACCAAAGCCCATCTGTGATACACCCTTCTTCGTTCGCTGATACCATTGTATATAGTTATTCCTATCTAGTACTAGAGTCATAGCGCCACCACCCGTATCGGCGCCACCTGCGGTCCTTGTTTGGTTGTGGTATGGTGAAGCGAAACGAGAAGATGCCGCTTTCTAGAGTGTTGAACGTTGATATCCGGCATGTCCGCGCACACACCACATACGGCTCACATGAGCCGGGCGGCGTTCTCGCGGTTTAGAAGCTCGTATTGTCGGGTGCCGGGTGTACACTATGCCTGCTTAAGCAATCGGTAAAAAAATTGTCAGTGGAGCCGAGAAGGAGGATGGCGAATAGAGTTTTGAGCGAAATGTACGTAAATGTACGTAAATATATGTATTCATTTATTTTCCTTCCACCGCAAAGCAAGTGGGTGGGGGGAAAGAATTGTGATCACAATAAAAAAAGTGCAACGAGTTGAGGTCTGGACTGGTGGGAATCGCTTTGCTCGATTGACTGTCTTTTTTTTTTTTTTTTCCCGCCCCTGGATAAGTGGTATCTCCATATATTGGCACCCGGCTGACGTGTTAACCGGCGGTTTCGCGCCGGAAAATGGTCCTTGGCCGGCGGAGACCGAATTCATTCGACAAGCCGAGGAGGAAGTCAGGTCAACTACCCAATCAAAAAGAAAAAAAGAGAGAGAGAGAGAGAGAGAGAAGGGTAAGAGAGAGAGAGAACGACGGGGTCTATCCGCGCAAAACCCCCTACCGCCGAAATGATGAATAAAATAAAATAAAAAGAATGCCGACGACGACCAACGGACCTCGTTCGCTCCGCCGTACCGCATGCCGTTCCAAAGTTTATTCGCGTTCTGCCAAACCTTGTGTGTGGCTGACCTGAATCTTCGGCGTTCTCCATGCGACCCGCATGATCGTGGAGTCGAGATAACGGATAACAAGGTCTCCTTGTCCTGTGGACGACGACGTTTGCGGCGGGGGCGACGTCATTGTTTTCCTATGGGACATTGATCCTAGACGCCAAGAAACGGATAGGATCAAACGCAGCTGAGGGAACGTGCGACCCATTCCTCAAATCCGACAGCACGCGCACGGCGTGAACCTTATACCTAGATTATTAGTAGAATGTCATGTCCGTTTCATGCGGATTTTTTTAGAATGCAGTAATACCGATGGAGCAAAGCAGGCTACCATCCAGTCCCGTTGAAATGTTCTGCCTCGGTGGATGGAATGCGTGTTTATATGATATCCAAGATTCCTCAATGAAAATGAGGAAAACGACTCACCTCGTCGTGCCAATTTTCGCTCACTTACGTCGCAACGCGTGTCAGCGGTGAATCGATGACACTTTCTTTCCCTTTGGACGTCTCATACATGGACCTATCCCATTTGAGAAAAACTGAACCTTTTTTTATGATCAGAATTTTTTTTTTAAATAACCCACAACTCCGACTGAAACTGACCGATTTTTGGCAGGGAGCCTTGGACCTAAAGTTCGTTCCCGCCTCGCCAAAAAAAGGTAAGGGGATAAGAAGGAG
>JBBPQW010000513.1:0-18261 GCA_038092695.1 Boletus rubropictus
AGGCAAAGAAAGCATCCACAAGACCTCAGATGGCACCACCAAGATGGAACACAGCATGCACAAAGCATGCCAATGGCTTCTAAAATCAGAGTAGATCTAAGTACTTCTCTTATGCTAGTGATCTGCTAAGCTGAACATTAGGTTTGACTGCATTCAAGAATGCCTAGATGCTGCATCACATCATTCAACTCCCTCAACATTTGTTCTTGAAGATTGCTCTCCTCATTCTTATGCTCCAGGCTTTTCATTGGATGGATTGCAAACCTCCTTGCTCTTGAGGATCACTTACATTTTTCTTGTACTCTGCTGTCCAATTGCTGCATTGCATTGCATTACTCTCAAAAATAATTGCTTTCTTCTTTCCTGTATTCCATGCCCACTGATGGATTACATCGTGCTCTCAATGTCATCATTTTCCTTTTTTTGATACTTTATGCTCTATGTTATAAACTCCTATTTTCTAACCTAACTTTTCATTTTCACTTTCCACTTTCAAAGTCATGTGACCAGTGCACATGATCATGGGAGCATGCACATGACCCAGGTCTAGATTGATCTAGACTATGACATCATGCCTCATGGTTTACATGACTATTTAATCTCTATTACTTCCCTTCCATTTTACACTGCCTCCAAGAGAACACTATGTACTTGTACAGTAATTAGTCACATGCACTGCTTGGTCTGTGTGCATCCTTGTACAATATATAAAGGCTCATGTTCATCGCTGGCATTCCCAGCCTTGACCACTTGTCATTAGGGTTAAAACCTTCTGATTGGTGTGCTTCAGCTCTCATCTGTTCCTTTCTCCTCTTTTCTATCCTCACCAGTAGCTGGTGTATGCTGCAACGGGCTTGGCTAGTGGTGTGTTCACAAGAGCATAACACTTGGTCAAAGCTTGATACACTACCCGGGTCCTAGGATTAAGGGAACAAGAGTTGATAGCCACTTGATGGTTATACAAGAGTCATCTCGTGAACGGGACTTTTCACTGCCCAGAGAATAGGGCCTTGTACTGGGAGTTACCAGTTTGTGTTTCATTGTTCCCCGACACCTTTAGGGGAGCCCCTAGAAAGGGCACATTTTTGTATTGCTAGACAGAACTTTCTCCGTCACCCCTTTGGGTTGATAGCCACACCAGGGTCATGCCTGGTTTGTGAAGGGCAACTAGTAACCTCTCGCAGAAGTTGCTAGGCTGAGCCTATATTGTCGTGTTAGTCCCCTGCGACCAGGAAGCGTCATTATATAGCTCTAAAAATAGCTTATGTGTAGTCTATCTTTGGTAAAGGGATTGCTGAAGAAGACTTGTTATGAAACCCTTCGACACAGATGATATTACCTGCGTTCAAAAAAATACTTTTTATGCCCCTTCGTCTGTCGAGTTCCCAGAGTTCACTTGGAAGATAGTGGACAGTAAGGATTAGAATTCAAAGTGGATTCCCTTGAAGAACAATTTTCCCGATTACACCTTTTCCCAACCTCTCCAATCTGCACCAAGATAGCCTCAGAGGCTGAAGACATCAAGGAGCTGCTCGCAGCTTTTTTACAAGACTAACAGAGGGAGAGCGCCTCCATTACAAAAAAGGTCGCCGACCCTGGAGAATAGGAAGGCGAGTGATCTAAGTTTAGAAACTGGATTGCAAGTGTTAAAGTTTGGGTCTCACTGCAGAAGTGGGATTCAGATAAATTGAGGACAGTAGCCGTCCTCTCCCATATGAAAAGAAAAGCGGCTGCTTACGCAAGACTCCGGCTGGAGGAGTATTGCAGAGATGAAAAAGTGGTTCAGCAAGGAGTTCAGAGAGGAGATGACACCTGGCCAAGCTGGCCATATCTTCTTAACGACATAAGAGAGCACTTTCAAATTGACATGCTCACCCACAAGAGCTTGAGGGCTCTGCAAAACCTCAAACAAAATAATGCGCCTGTCGACACATTTTTACAAAGATTTGATGTTCTCTCGTGAGAAGCAGATGTGAAGGAGCACCATGCAATAAACTTACTCAAAACGGGAGTGGACCCCTGAGTTTATCTACAGGTTCACATGAACGCACCAGTAGAAGAAGACCGGTTGCAAAGTTTAATCTTGGCCTACAGGAGAGTAGGTCAGGCTTTCGAATCTGCCGCAATAGAATGCAGTATGAACTTCGGCTGTGGCGGCCAACAGCCACAACAAGGACAGTTCTGGCAGCCATGGGTTGCAGAACCCTGGGAACAGCCCCCCAGTTTACTCAAATGGGCATTCAACTGGGCAAAGGAGCCCCGATGGCCGTCAATGTGGTAATGACTGCTCTGGACACTCGGACGTGTTACAGCTGTGGGAAGCTGGGACACATCAAGTGGGACTGCCCCCTTAATCCCAACTGGAGGCTGCAACCTCCAAAAGGAAAAGCCCAATCCCAGGCTCAAAATAGGGCAATTGGTACTTGGGTGTTAAATGAGGACACTGGTACCTATGAACAGGTTTGGGAGTTGCAGTCTCCCCAAATACAAACTGCACAAGTACAGGTGCTGCCTAGCACCTCATCAAAACAGGCATATATGGGAGACGAGGCTCGGGCCTACTAGCTCAACGTTTTTATGGCTGAGGCAAAAGCTAAGGCAGCCAAGTCTTTAAAAGAAAGCAGTCCCTGAACAGTAGGGTGTTCAGTGGACATGGACCTATTAATAAAAAAGGAGAAAAAAGCGGAAAAGAACAAAAAGAAAAAATAGTTTACGATTGGCTTCTGGGCTATGATAGCCAGCTCAGAAATATTTATCAAGTACTATCACATGTAAAATCGGACTGTAGTTCTCCTATAGTGAGTTGTATTAGTAACCCCAGTAGCAGTAATAGTGGACATTCCAAGGCAACCAGTAAGTCTCTTAGGACGAGTAAAAGCTCAACCAGGACACCCTTGGGAAAGGATTCTGAGTGCAGTCTCACGAGTGAAAGCTCCGTAGGCCAGCCAGAGAAGGATACTCCTTCCGGGGAAACCCAGCCCCCCTTGGTGAGAAAGGAAGAGCCAGCGACAGGGCCACTCCAGGAGATGGAAACCAAGGAGCTAACGCTTTGCTGTGAAGAGGACTTTCCTGTATGTACCATTAGTTCAGCACTTACGTATTTAATATCAGGTGGTTCAAAGTCCGAAAGGGGGTCTCCATCACGGAGCTCGGTGCCAGACTCAAATAATAGCATGCTTAATTCCCTGTTGGACTATACTTTCTCCTCATTATTATTTACTAATAAAATCCCTACAGAAAAAAGTTCTTTGATGTGTGCAGGGGATTTCTCTCCCCTTGTAGCCATCACCTACCAGAGTAGAGAGCAATGGAGAATGAGGACTCTACGAGCCTTGTTAGACTCTGGGGCAGTGAACACATTCATTGATAAAAAATATTGTGAAAGTCATGATATTAAATTAATACCTTTGGAAAGACCTGTGACTGTTTTCAATGTTGACAGCTCTCAAGGAGCAGCAGGCAAGATTCAGCACAAAGTCAAATTATTTATTTCAATTCATGGACATTACAAAGCGATAGAAGCATTTGTGATCTCATTAGGGTCACATGCTATGATGATCGGGTATGATTGGCTTAGTTGCCACAACCCTATAATAGATTGGGTCAAGAAGACCATATCCTATGGGCGCTGCACAGAACAGTGCCACCTTATTAAAAATGCTATAGAACAGCAATTTGTAGACGTACAGAGTATAGAACCTAAAGTCGCAGGAAAGGTACCTGAAGCATATCATGACTTCCTAGATAGGTTCTCAGAGGAAGAATCTGCCCACATGCCAATAAGGAAACCCTGGGATCACATAATAGATCTTGAACCTGATTTCGTTCCTAAAAAAGGAAGGGTTATTCCTATGCCGGATATGGAAAATGAGGAAATCTGTAACTTTATTGATAAAGAGTTGAAAAAGGGTTACATTGGGCCTAGTAAGTCGCCTCAAACAGCGCCAGTCCTCTTTATCCCAAAAAAAGATGGAAAAAAGAGGCTTGTTATGGACTATAGATATTTAAACGATGGAATAGTTAAAAACGCCTATCCATTACCCCTGATCTCGCAGTTGATTGATCAGCTTAAAGGTGCCGATATCTTCACAGCGATGGATCTTAGATGGGGCTTTAACAATATTCACATCAAGAAAGGCGACGAATGAACAGTGGTGTTTGTAACACCCATCGGAGCCTATGAACTGACCTTTATGTATTTTGGTCTTATGAACTCACTCCCTACTTTCCAGGGTATGAACGACATCTTTAATGACATGTATGCCTTTGTCATTATTTATATGGACGACATTATGATCTTCTCCAAGAGTAAAACCAAGGGGCAACATGAAGACCTGGTCAAGGAAGTTCTCTTGCACTTGTGTGAGAATGATTTATTTGTCAAACCAGAAAAATGCGTTTTCTCGGCTGACAAAGTAGACTTTCTAGGTATGGTAGTTTTTAAGGATGGTGTCAAAATGCAAGGCAAGAAGACGGCTGCCATTGAAGATTGGCCAGAGCCAACACGCTTGAAACAGGTACAAGCATTTTTAGGTCTATGTAATTATTATAGGAAGTTCATCGAGGGCTTTGCTGATATCACCCACCCTCTGAACAATTTAACGAAAAAGGACACCCCTTTCCGATGGGGTATAGAGGAAAAAGTGGCCTTTAAGGCCTTAAAAAAGAAGTTTACAGAAGCTCCACTCCTCGCTTATCCAGATAGCTCGAGGTGAATGCAGGTAGAAATAGATGCCTCAGACATTGCCACTGGTGGAGTATTATGGCAAGAATGTCCAGATATGGTATGGAGGCCTTGTGCCTTCCTTTCTCATTCTTTTAACTCCACGGAGCGGAACTATCCTATTTATGATAAAGAACTTTTAGCAGTAATTCATGCCTTAGAAGAATGGCACCATTATTTAATAGGTTGTACTGAATTCGAGATCTGGACAGACCACAAGAATTTCAAATATTGGAAGAAGCTGCAGACGCTGTCTGGAAGACAAGCAAGATGGCACGCCTTCCTCCAAGAATTCAACTACGTCTTTATTTATAAGCCTGGATCTCAAAATCGGGCTGACATCTTATCCCGACGACCAGACCATGGAGATGCGGTCTTGGACCTCAACAAGGACATTATTGTATTACCAGAAAAATTATTTGTTAAAAATGTTTCTCTTTCATCTCCTTTCCAAGAAAAACTGAAAAAGAAATCAGAAAAAATAAAAGACGCTTTCATTCTTGGATATTCCTATGATAGTTCATCTTCTTTATTTATTAAAGATAATGAGCAAAAGGTCTTTGTAGCTGAGGAGCTTCGCATCGAACTCTTGGGCATTTGCCACAACGAACCTGTATCAGGTCATGCTGGACAATACCATACTTATCAGCAGGTTGCCAAGTTCTTTTCTTGGCCTGCTATGAAAAAAGATATTATTAAATATGTAGAACACTGCCATGGGTGTGCCCTCATGAAGGGTAAGCAAAAGGCACCTGCAGGTAAAATATTACCTCTCCCAATAGCCAAAAGGCCATGGGAGGATATCTCTATAGACTTTGTTATAGGACTTCCTCTCTCCAATGGCTTTGATGCCATTTGTACTATAGTTGATCGGTTTTCAAAGGAAGTTGTCTATATGCCGTGTACAAAAAACACTTCCTTCTTAGATTTAGCTAAAATATTTCGGGACAATGTTTGGTGTATCCATGGCCTCCCCTTGATGGTCATATCAGACCGTGGACCCCAGTTTATCTCCGAGTTCACTTCGGATCTGTGCAAACTCCTCGGGATTTCACAGAAGATTTCTACAGCCTACCACCCACAGACAGATGGGCAGACCAAGCGGTTGAATTGCAAAATGGAGCAGTATTTACATACTTATGTATTGAAGAAGCAGGAGCTCTGGAGCGAGTGGATCAAGCTAGCACAGTTCCACCATAATTCCTCACTCATGACTGCCACTGGCAATACTCCTTTCATGGTAACCCATAATTATCACCCTCGGCTTGGCTTTGAAGGATCTTCCTCATCCCTCGCAGGACACTTTCACCAGCAAGCTGGTGTTGCACACAATGATGTACGACAGTTGCTTGAGCATGCTCGTGACTGGATGATAATGCAGTCAGATAATAGACAATCTGATGCACCCACTTATAAGTTAAACAATAAAGTTTGGTTGTCTATGGAAAACTTGAAGTTACCATATACTGCGTGCAAACTTACCCAGAAATGGATTGGACCATACTCCATCATTTGAGTTCTTCCTAACGCAATTGAATTGCGTCTTCCTTTTTCCATTCGAATTCACCCAGTTGTGAACATTTCTCGCGTTAAACCCTATCGTGACACACTACCAGGGCAACCTGTCTCTCACCCAGATGCGATCACAGTGTCTGACGAAGGTCACAAGGAATATGAAGTGAAATCTGTTGTTTCTTCACAGATGAACAAATGGAAGCTCGAATACCTGGTCCATTGGCGTGGTTATGACGAAGCCAATCATACTTGGGAACTGGCAGATAACTTAGTGAACGCACAGGATGCAGTTCAGCAATATCATCATGCCCACCCATCCACCCCACAATCTCTTCGCAGACTCTTTACAACCGAATTCACTTTGTTATTTAATATCTTTGGACCCGAAGCGGGTACTAGTTTCATGGCGACTCATCTAGAATACGAGTCTTCAGGAGGGGTAGTGTTATAAACCCCTATTTTCTAACCTAACTTTTCACTTTCACTTTCCATTTTCAAAGTCACATGACCAGTGCACGTGATCGTGGGAGCATGCACATGACCCAGGTCTAGATCAATCTAGACTATGACATCATGCCTCATGGTTTACATGACTATTTAATCTCCGTTACTTCCTTTCCATTCTACACTGCCTCTGAGAGAACACTATGTACTTGTATAGTAATTAGTCACACACACTGCTTGGTCTGTGTGCATCCTTGTACAATATATAAAGGCTCATGTTCATTGCTGGCATCCCCAGCTTTGACCACTTGTCATTAGGATTAAAACCTTCTGATTGGTGTGCTTCAGCTCTCATCTGTTCCTTTCTCCTCTTTTCTATCCTCACCAGTAGCTGGTGTACGCTGCAATGGGCTCGGCTAGTGGTGTGTTTGCAAGAGCATAACACTCTACAACTACTACATTGTATTGCTCAACTGCTTAGATTTACACTCTAGGGTTGTTATTCTTGTGGTATAACTTATGGTAACTATGTTTTAGAGTACTACATATTACTAGCATGTTTCATGGCTAATGTTACTAGGCCTTGCAAGGGCCCTTTATATTGCATCATCTTGTATGACCTGGCAAGCCTGAATGATCCTTGCAAGACTAAATAAGATTGCCTTGATGAGCCTACCTTGTATGGCTCTGTAACCTCAGAGTGCTTTACTGCAGGGCCTTGCAGGGCCAATATGCTTTGCATGGCCTGGTAAGACCTTGCAAGGCCTTATTTGGCCTTGCAAGTTTTTGATCTTTTTGCTAATGCATCATCAACTCAATCCAGATGCTGCAAGGACTGAACAGACAATGTTCACACTTACTGGCCGTTCTGACATTGACATTATCTCATCATTCCTTTGCAACATCCTTGGTGATACTGATATTCCACAGAAGTGGCATGAGACTGGCATGGCAAGCAAGGGAAAAAAAGGGGACATGGCTACTCTAGTATCAATTGCCCCTCTGGCAAGCTCAGACTGGGAAATCTGGTAATAGAGGCAAAATTCACACATTCTCACTGTCATTTTGGGTTAATTTGGTCAATCTCACTGTTAATTAGTGTAAAATAGAGGTCTGGTTAATTTATGCTATAATACATGGGTAAATTTGGGGTCAGAATTCAGCAGGGTAAATTAGCTGGATGAATTAGAGGCAATCTGAAAATGACAGAGCTCTAGATGATAGTGATAATAACAGTGATAGTATACCATGCATACTTGGTGGTGGACATAAGGGTATAAATATACAGATATTGGATGATGATACAGCAAAGCAGCAGTGGGATAATATTGCTCAGGCGATGTGAGGTGATCACCAGGCCATTTTAGCACAGCACAGTCATGATAGTGAGTGGGAAAGTGATGTTTCTGAGGACTGGTACCTATAGCCATCAACCTATTCTTACAATCATGAATCCAGGCAGAGAATATAATTGATACATGACTGTGATCATGACGATTAGGAAACTGCACAGATATGGGTAACCCACATGGGTATGGTATCTGTACCTGCATACCTGTTGAGCAGTGTGTATATACACTACACTTGCACACCCTCATCCCATAGAGGAACAATAGCATATTGTGCTATTGCTCAGGTTTCTCCACACCTGCACCCTTTCCCTTGCCCTCTCCCCCTCTCACTCATTTTCACACACACACACACATGCATGCCTGCACACTCACACACCCACATCTGCATGCATGCCACATGTACACCCACATGTCTGCACTCACATGCACACTGCATGCATACCTGCATGCCTGTACACCCATACCCGCACATCTGCATCCATACTCATGTACCCTCACCCTCACCCTCATCCTTTCTCTCACCCTCACTCTCACCCTCCTCTCCCCTGCCCCTATCCTCATCAGGTGGGGACAGAGGAGCAATACCACAACATGTGCAATTGCACACATTTTGGTATCATTCCTCTTGCCCTTGCCCGCTCTTCCTCCTTGGCAATGGCACGATGTGCAATTGTGCACATTGTGTCATTATTTCTCACCTGCACGCATGCCCACATGTGCCCTTATCCTTGCCCTCACCCTCCCTCTCACCCTCCCTCTCACCCTCCCTCTCATCCTCCCTCTCACCCTCATCCTCACCCTCACCCTCATCCTCATCCTCATCCTCACCCTCATCCTCACCCTCATCCTCATCCTCACCCTCATCCTCACCCTCACCCTCACCCTCACCCTCACCCTCACCCTCATCCTCATCCTCATCCTCACCCTCACCCTCACCCTCACCCTCATCCTCACCCTCACCCTCATCCTCACCCTCACCCTCACCCTCATCCTCATCCTCATCCTCACCCTCACCCTCACCCTTACCCTTACCCTTCTCACCTTTGCCTACTCTCCCTGCTCAGCAACAGCACAATGTGCAATTGTGCATGTTGTGCCATTATCCCTTGCCTGCACACATGCCACATGCCTGCATGCATGCCCACCTACACACACCCTTGCCCTTGCCCTCCCTCTCACTTTCACCCTCACCCTCTTCACCCTCACCCCCATCCTCGTTAGGTGGGGACAGAGGAGCAATACCACAATGTGTGCAATTGCACATGTTTTGATATTGCTCCTCTTATCCTCACCCACTCTCCCTTCTTGGCAATGGCACAATGTGCAATCATGTGCATCATGCCATTGTCTCTTACTTTGTACAATAGCATATAGAAGTGACTGCATAATGCACACAATTGCATGTGTTTGCAGTTGCTTCTGCATGCTATTCTATGTTCCTGCATAGTGACTGCACAATATGCATATGGTTGCACATACATTGTGCAGGCACACCTCCTCACCCCTATTGAAACCCCAAATGTATGGATATATACCTGCATGGGATATGAATACAGGTCAGCAATCAACCTGTCCTTACATCACACATCTGGAGAGAACATAATTGATATATGGCATACATTAAACAATGGTATATACACATTACAACAACTTGTGGTAGTTTAAGCAGTGGTGCTTGGCCTTGCTTGGTTGCTCTGCCTCACCTCACTGCCTGGCCCTACCACACCCATGATTTTGGCACAAAGTTTATAAGCATATGCAGCATGCTCTTTGTCCTAGAGAGAAAGGAAAAACAATGCCTTATGTTCATTGTCCGCAAAGTAGTCCCCAATGTCCAATATCTCATTGAAGGAGAGTCCAGGAATGTGGTAAAGTTGCTGACCAGCAGTATTAATCACAGAAAGCTTGTTGATGAAACTTGAGGCAATCAAATCCAAAAGATTGTGGATAGAATTGTTGACCATGTTCATGGCAACAAGGTCAAGTGCTGAGATGAGGGGGGGATTGTGTGGGAAAATGCCCAATTTCCTAGAGAAAATAGCAGTAATGAACCATGTGACAGGCCAGACTCATCAGGGGATATTGCTAAAAACTGGTGTTTGTTTCTCTCAGAAAGAGAGATAATGGGGACTGAAGAGATGGCTGTTGAGAAAATGTGTGATGGAGAAGCCAGAGAAGCTGGCAATGATATGTCCATGGCAAGGTAAATCATACTAGTGAGACTGGTAGCAGCTGTGGTCATGAAGACCTCAGCATTTTGGATGGTGGAAGCAAGGGCATGGGTGATGGCAGGAGTGGGAGTGGGGACATGGGTGACAGCAGAAATAGGAGTGGGGGCACAGGTGACAGCAACTGCAGAAGTAGGAGTAGAAACATAGGTGACAATAGAAGTGGGGGCCTGGGTAATAGTAGATGGCTGGTAAATGAAGTGCCCAGTGGCACAAGCATGGGGATAAATTTCTTCCATCCTCTCCAAAAACAGCCAGCCTTGATTCTGAAAATGCTTCATATGTTTGTTTTTCTGCAATAAATTAGAGTCCAGTATGTCATCCAATATGTAGGGACAACATACTCCATGTGAAACATACTCATCAAACACAGCTGATGCCGCCTCCCCTTGAATATTTGCATCAGTAGTGTTGTTCCAATGTATGCCCAAAAGTTTGCAATAAGTTATAATAGCCGAGAAAATGGCTTTGATCTGGGAATGTCTCTACTTAGTGTACTGATACATGATTGAAAAGACTTGCACTATTCCATTTGTTTTGCATGCTTTTATTGTCTTTTTCAGCCAAGTTTGCCATGTGGGAAATCATGAGTCAAAACACACTCTAATCTTCCCGCTGTCATTGTGCCTCAATGTTTCACTGGAATTTGACACCAATAGTACCATTTGACTCAGAGAAGCCTACAAATTGCATCCCACACTGACTAGAAGGGGGAAAAAGTGTTTTGGAAAATCCAAAATCTTATAATGCCAAAATTTCCTTTTGATGTCAGTTTCTTGTTTTTTTTCTGAGTTTTATGCTCAATTCTGCTTTCCAGGCATGCTGTGAGAACATCAGATCTCAACCAAGATCCAATGGGCTGTTATACACCTATTAAAATTCCTTGATTTTGAATAAACCACTATGGCCCTTGATCTGTCCATTTGATCAGTCAAGTACATTGTTTTGTACTTTAATGGCAAAGGAATAATATCAAATCCAGGTAAGAACATAGCTTCAAAGGAATGACAAGAAAATCAACATCTACATGATGTCAATGTTGAGATATGATTGTATCTTGTTTTGCTATCCTGCAATGTGCTGATCTTGGTGCTATTATAGTTCTTGCTAGGTACAATTATGACAACACCTGACCTCTACTTGGATGAACTCCAAGAAATGCTTGCTGTATCATGTGGCCATATGGTTTCTCATGCTATAATCTGGTGCACACTTCATAGAGCTGGCTTTACTATGAAGAAAGTAGGTATTTCCCTTCTTCTCAAGTCCTTGCTTTCTCATTTGTTCCAGATTACATGTGTTGCTGCAGAATGATCAGCTGAGAAACACCTAGAGTATCTTGCAAGAATTTGTTAGTATGATCCACAGCAACTTGTTTTTGTGAATGAAAGCTCTGTTGATTGTCAGACAACATACCATGGCCATGCCTGGTCTATTCAAGGAACCAAAGCATAATGTGAAGCATTCTTTTTTCATGGTCAACAGTATGTTACTCTTATATTATTGCTTTATCCAATTGTTGCTAATTGCTATTCAGCTTCTCTGTTCTCCTCACTCTCTTTTACAGTGGTGGTATCACTCATTACAAAATTGTCAAAGAATCTTTTTGTACAGAAACATTCTCACAGTTTATCAAAGGTCTACTTGATGAAATGCAACCCTATTCTGCTTCAAATTTAGTCATCATTATAAACAATTTCCGAATTCACAAGCATCCTGATATTCAGGAAATAATTAAATCCAGGTATATTCTATCATTATTTATTTATTTACCACCATTGAAAATATATAACCCATATATATCTAGAGAAATGCAATGCAAGTTCCTACCACCCTACTCCCCTGATCTCAATATGATCAAACTTGCATTTTCTGCAATAAAGTATTATCTTTGTTGCAATGGTGCTTATATGCATATGGCCATGACAGAGCTTACAGATGATGAAGTATATGCAACACTCCTTTGAGCTCTCTATACCATTACTTCTTATGATTCATTTGGATGGTTTAGATATTGTGGCTATGTATAGATACTTTGTTGTAGTCCTATTGTGCAATATGCTTCATGAAAGTAGCTACATACACTGCTGCAATATGATCAAGTGGGCTGGCACACAGCATTATAACATATAAATCTTGCTCTCAATCTCTGACCATTTAATAGCCATGCACAAGGAGTCTAGTGCAAAAGTTCTAAGGGACAACATGTGCTCCTCCAGGTTTGACTCACTGCCATGGCCTCAAGCTCAAAAAAGCACAAGAAATCCTCTGACACAGCTCCCATTCAAGGTATATATGATCAATAATTTTTTATTTAAAAACTGACAGTTTTAAATTCTCTAGCCTTGAAAGTGACATGACTTGATGCATGCACCAAGTGTAAGGTTGCAAAATCCCATTGTGAACTTGGCAATAGGGCTAGTGCCTGTACACAATGTGTCAAGATTGAACTTCCTAATGAGTATATACATCAAGAGAGCTTGACTTGTCCCACAACTAGCTGTCCACCTGTGGACCCTCTCACTCTTCCATCTGCTCCTCAAAAACAAGCCACTTCAGCAGTTCCCACCTCCCAGAAACTGTTATTAGAGTCATTATGCAAACGCTCCAAGTCAGATGCCAAGATTACACAATCTAATACCATGACTCAATCTCAAATGAGGCAGCAGCATTCAACTTTGTGGGAACCTCAGGCTATGGTAGCAGTTGCCCAAATCTCTGAATTGAATGGCCCTACCTTGTACTCCATCCCTGAAATTGATGATGATGACATGGCAAATCTTTACAACCTCTTATCTGATATATTCAAAATGTTTGTGAATTCCCAAGAAGATGTGAAGGAATTTCTCAGTGTGCTCAGTAATAGTGTCATACTCTCTGATCCTGAAGATGGAAGCAAAGACTATGCCAAAGAACTCAATGCTGTTTCATCCATGACAAATGGTGACCAGGGCTCTGAGTCCAGTGGGACTGACAATGTGTTTTTGCAGAGTAATCTGCCACCATCACTGCCAGCACTGGCAAAGATGACTTGGAAAGGCAAGGCCAAATCAACTAGTACCACACAAAGTACCTATAATCCTCAAACTTGCTGTATATATTTTTGGCTAACTATTGTACCCTTTGCTAATAATTTCCAGCATTCATTATCCCATGCATTGTTCATAAATTGAACAGCACAAACTCTCTGTTTGATATTGAGTCCAAGATTACTTATGACAAGCTTTGTGATTCAGTTGCTGAGAAGCTCAGGTGCTATGGTCCTGCCCTTAAACTTTAGTATTGCCTGGATCCAAATAATATGGAGCATGTAGCAATGTTCAGTTAGTCAGAACAGGAATTGGCATTGTTTATTTCAAGAATGCACCCATTGCTTGTATCATCACATTTTGCAAACAGAAAGCCATCCACTCGTCCACTCAAGAATGTTCTTGTGTATTTCGAAGATAATGGTGACGACAATGAATTAGCTAATTCCCCTGCTGACAATGTACACAACTTAAAACCAGGTAATTGAACAATAAGCCTATTTGTCCTAATTACAAACTTGTAGTGACACATCCAGGCTTCAAAGGCTTCAACATCAGGATCTAATGTGGTAGACAAAGATGTAGTGTGTCTTCAGGAAAATATTGATCAGCTTCAGAAAAAATATACATGCAAAGTGATACACACCTTGCATAGAATCTAGCTAAGCATCTACTCAAAGGCAAGATGAAGTTCTGAAGAGTAGAGAATACACGCCAAGGGTCTCGTTGATGGTCAACCTCGCACCAACAGAGAGTTCACAGCAAGGGTGAATTGCATAGAACTAGCTTATAGTACAGAATGCGAATGGACACTATTTATATGAAAGGGATCTGTGCATGGACCATGGAATATGATGGAAGGTAAGAGACTATTCCATGAAAGGAAAAGAGTGTTCCAAATAAAGAGGAGACAATAAAGGTGTTATGGAACATTCTAGAAAGGGAAAGAACATTCCATCTGAAACTATGGATGAGAGAAAGAAAGGTCAATGCGAGTAGAGATATTGGGCTCACTAGGACAACCCAAAGGAAAGAAAGAACAAAGAAAAGAAATAGACTCTGAATACTGCCCTATTGTAACATTACCCTGTTCATAGCTTTGAAGGACCACCTCAAAGACTACATCGATCCTATTTGTGACTGTCATCTCAAAGTTCCAGCCCTGATATATCGCCTCTGTTATAGATGATGTCATTATCATCAAAGTCAGAGGCCATCAAAGCACAAGTGGCCTTGGGATAGGCGCTTGCAAGGTGCCCAGGTGTGCCACAATGCACGCAAGGATGGAAGGGGCAACAATGGGAAGAGTGACCAGCTGTATGACAGTACTGGCAAAGGCGATGAGGGCATCTGCTGCAAGTATGACCAGGGGCCCAGGTAAAACATTTGAGGCAGCAGTACTGGTGGCATTGGTGGATGAGATGGGTGGGTGAGTCACACTGAAAGCAATGGAGGGATTGAGGAGGAGGAATAGGGAGACCAGGTGGGGACACGGGTTCATCAATAAAAATCGGATTGGAGATGGAACCTTGTAGTGCAAGTGCGATGGCAGTCTTCTGTTCTTTTACTGCCCTATCAGCTACCTCCAATCCTTCAGCACAAGCCATCTCATACTCGGTAGGGGTGCCACCAGCAGCAGCAAGAACAGAGGGAGAAAGCGGGGAGGGGGGTCACCTGACAGGAGTAACTGGGCGAGTGGGAATGTTGGTAGGTGGCATGGGGTTCAAAAGAGTGTGGTTGTTGTTGTAGATATGCTGATTGATTGGGTTAAGTGACTTATAAAGAGGATCCAGGATACTAGTGATATTGGTAAGAGGGAGTTGGTCTACAACATATCCGAACCTGTTGGTGTGTAACAACCCTAGGATGGTGTTATGGATGTCAGCAAGCCCAAGCTGGATAGTGACTTTTTGAAAGGTCCCATCAATGTCGCAGTGAGAGTATAGGGAGATCGTGTCATGGTAGAGGGCATCGAGGGAGGAATATGAACGGAATAAGGTAGCAAGGCAACGTAAGGTGGCATTTCCCATAAACATGGGGTCATTCTCTATCAGAAGTGTCAATCGAATATTTAACAGTATGGAGGCGTACAGCATGTTATGCCTGGCGGTGGGAAGATGCATGGACCAAATCCTATAGGGAGGTAACATGCGAGGGGAGGGGCAGTTGGAGTGAGAGGATGAGGAGAAAGACGTGGTGCAACCAATGGACATGTTGGATTGTTCGACGATTAGACTGAAGGGAAGTCAAAGGGGAAGTGGCTCATATACTCTTGGAGGATGGTCTGTGCATTTTCCAAGTTGGCTGCTGGTTTCCATGTTGATTCTGAAATTGGCCATCCCTTCCAGAAGATGAGGAAATGGAATGATCCGCGGACCTTCTTGTGGCACAGGATCTTTCCAACTTCAAATTCCACTTCATCTCCGTCGATGTCAGGTGGGTTGTAGGTGAAATTCAGTCCATGTTCCGGTGTCTCCCAATAGGATGATAAAAGAGAAGTATAGAACACGTTGTGAATTTTCCATGTGGGTGGAAGTCAGAGGCGATAGGCAATGGGGGAAATGACCTTATCAATTTCAAACAGGCCATATCGCTTAGGGAATAGCTTTCACGATTGGTTCAGGACACAGAGGTTCTTTCCTTCTAACCATACCTTATTGCCCTGTTTCCAGGGGATGAACTTGGTGGTAATACAGGATTTCATTGCCTTTGAGGCCAGTTCATGGGCTGCTAATGTTAAAGAGCTGAATCAGGCAGCTGTTTACTAGCTGAATTAAGCAACTGGAGTCCAATGTCAGAGACTAATAATTGATGTAGCTAAAAGTGCACATACCTGGAGTCCAATGTCAGAGACTAAGGAGTCCTGACATGGAGCTCGCAGGTTGTACTCTAAGTGTGCACTACAACAATAAACAATAATAACAAATGCCACAATGTGGCCTACAAGCAAGTTACAAGTGTAACTGACCCAAAAGTTGCCAATATGTGATCACCTGTGGTCAGTACACTAACCAGCAGTGAGATGACCAATTATAACATCTAACAGTCCCCCCTGATTGTGCATCTCTCTGCCAACCAGCTATCTCCTCCTTAGAGTGCCCAATCCCATAGAAGAACAGAATTGTTCAACTTTGGCACAAGGGAGTGCCTTTGTGAGCAAATAAGCAGGCATCTCACCAGTGGCCACATAAGTGGGCAAAATAGCACCCTGATCCACCACATCTCTGAGCCAGAACCAGGACAGGTCCAGCTACTTCATCCTTTCATGGTGTTCCGGATGTTTGGCCACTGAGATGACACTTTGGTTGTCCATATACAGCACAGACGAGCCAGACATGGTGAAGCTGAGTTCCTGCAGCATCTTGCACATCCAGACAATCTCCTTGCCAGCCTGGCAAGCAGCCATGTACTCAGCTTCGGTTGTAGACAGAGCTACAATGGGCTGGCACTTGGACATCTAGGAAACAACACCAGTGCCTATTTTCACAATGAAAGTGCCAGTGGAATGACCAGTGTCCTTGCAACCACCGTGGTTTGCATCGGAATAGGTCATAAATAGCTGAGATTGGAGTGGATCTGGCACATAAGTGATAGCATAGTCCATGGAACTCTTGATGTAGTGAAAAAGGTGCTTTACAGCATTCCAGTGGGTGATTCCAGGGTCAGAAGTGAATGAGGCGAGCTGTCCAACAGTATAGGAAATGTCTGGTCAAGTGGTGCAAGAGAGGTACTGCAAAGAGCCAATAGTGCTGCCATAATCAACAGAACGCATGAAACAGCACTCTTCTGGAGTTCTAGGGCTTTGCTCGCGTAAGAGGCACAAATGAGGTGTTATAGGAGTGGAAACTGGATTACAATCAGTTAAACCATACCGGGCAAGCATATCAGCGCAGTATTGAGGCTGGGAGATGGAAAGTGAGCGATTTGAGCAGTTTCAGGTGATCTGAATGCCCAGAAGCTTAGTAGTGAACCCCAAATCACACAGTTTGAAATGGGTAGCCAAATCTGCAATGGCTTGCTTGATTCCGTGCAGTGAGGTTGATGCAAAGGTCATATCATTCACAAACACAGGGAGAATGATGCGGACATTACCTCAGATGAAAACATAGATGGCTACATCAGAATAGGTTTTCTTGAAGCCCATGGACTCCAGAGTGGTGCACATTTTGCAATTCCAGCAATTTCCACCTTGTTTTGTGCCATAAAGCAACTTCTTCAGCAAACAGACAGTCTCCTTTGGATTCCCTTGTGCAAAGCCTTTTGGTTGCTCCATGTAAATGTCACAGTCCATGTCGCCATTCAGATAGGCATTGGAGATGTCGACAGACCACAAATGGAGGTCATGAAGCGCTGCTAGTGCCAGAATGATGTGGAGAGTGGGAAGATGCACTGTAGGGGTAAAAACCTCAAATCCTGGGCACTGGAAGAAGCCCTGGGCGACCAGACAACCTTTATAACGATCAAAAGAGCCATCAGTGCGGTATTTTTGAGTAAACACCCATCTAGACCCAATAACAGGGTGGTTCTTGGGCCTGGGGACAAGAATCCATGTGCCATTGGTCTTGTGCGCATCCAGCTCAGCCAAAGCAGCTGTTCTCCACTCAGGAGCATTATCCCTGTGCAGGGCATCTGCAAAAGATCTCGGATGGGGGGATTTGGCAGCCAAGCACTGGGCAGAATCTGCATCTTCTTTATCCTCAGAGTCATCTGCATCTCCCACAAGCTGGGCTGGGCTAAGCTTCCACCATTCCCAGGGTTTCTGTCTATTCTGAAGAGGTAATCGAGCATCTATGCCAACAGGGCTAGCTGCTCTAGGAGGTGGTGTAGCTGGTGAAGGAGGTGTCACAGGTGGTGTTGGTGCTGGTGGAAGAGCTGCTGGCTCCTCTAGAACCTTGGGTGGATGCTCCCCCTGAGGAGGCAGTAGCTCCACTGCAGGAAGCTCTTCCTCATCATTCAGGAAGCTGGGCAAG
>JBBPQW010000514.1:0-18258 GCA_038092695.1 Boletus rubropictus
GTGACCCACCAATAACTTCAATAAGATGGTATCCTTTGTGTAACTGATCCTCATTAGTATATCCAAAATGGTACACGATTCACATCCGGACTGACCGCTCATAATAAAGGAACCTACAAAACAGATGATGATGAGCAATGGCGCCGTAGAACCGCAGGGGCTACAAACGTCTGCAATACGCTAACCCCATAGAAGGCTAGCGCAACGAAAACCCCGGCAAGGGTGGATCCCCAACTGTTGCTAAGGTTGATTGTTGTGCTTGTGGTGGCCATGCTAGCGGGAAGGAGTCGAGACAGAAAGAAGAATGGGAGGCGAGAATCCTGTAGTTTCGATACGCAATTTTGTATTTCCCGCATCGGGGTTCCGACGATCATCACGGATATGAAGGCTATCGCTTCTTATTGCGCCCCACTCGCACAAAAAACGCATTGAGATCAGCTCAAACCTCCAGCAAATGAGCCTAGGTTGCAGGGACCACGGTTACGTCGGGGACTAGTTTGGAATGCGGTCTTCATGCCAATGTTATCTCGTTCGTGATATGCTGCCATGCGAGGCTTGCTAATGGCTGGTTAAAGAACATTTGAGCGTCGTGTGTGCTTTAAATAAACCTATCAACGCCTATTCCGGGATCACCGACCTCAAACTCGTGTGAGCCAAGGGCGCTGATGCTGGCGTTGGTATTCTATTTCACGACGAAGTTGAGCCCGAAAACGTTGTTCAGGACTAAGAGACGTTTCGTTCACCTCGAAGGGACAAATTTGGTCAGCCAGTGCCGACATGGGATTGACTCGCTCTCTAACCCGTGGCGTCTGGTGAATGTGTGGGCTGGGAGTTGATCTACTTTGCTTCGAGAGTTAGAGTAACACCGCAATTCATGAAATCTCGGAGTCGTAAAACAAAAAATGTCGAGATCAGGCTGTGACTCACTGCAAACACGCGTTGCTGTCCCCACAGCGATATGGTCCCGACCAATATTGCAATGTTGGGGCGCAAGTAACGGCAATCAGGGAACACGCAGGCACCGGCAAGATGACAGAGGTTCGCCGCGGATTTATCCTCCAATTTTTCTGGGGCTGGTCAACAGGTCAAGGTTAGGCTCTTAGGTCTCACCAATCGTTTTATAAATATGAGGCGAGCAAGGAGGATGAGCAATGCTAGCATCAGCTTGGCCACACGGACGCTACGCTCAAATTCGCGCTCGATGCAATCGTATTGCCGTCAAGCTGTAGCAAGTCAGATTCCCTCTGGTAGGATAACACCAGCCCCTTTCCGACACCGAACCCATCTACGCCTTTGCATGACGGACGCGTGTATTCATGGGCACGGCGTACAGGGAGTATCAGTTGATCGGCTTTGCTTATGCGTTCGAGTAGACAACGCGTATGGAGGGCATTCGTCGAGGTTTTACCCAAGGCGCAGCTCAGCGATGCCATATTTTCTCAAGTTCGATACTTTGTACTTGGTAGAGGTGACTGGTTACGCGGACGTTGGGCGAGTCGTCCCGCATTCGGCTCTCCGCCACATTTCGTTCTCGAGACATGACGAAGCATAGCAAGAACAACACCGCGTCTTCCGTTTTCTCGTATGCAGAAAAGCAGAAGACAGAATATGGCACGAAACGTGTATGTCTCTTCATACTTCTCAGATGTTTGCGATTGAGACGTTCTAGCAACGATTAGGAAATGAGTCCATGCGAAACTTTGATGCTTGCGCTCTGTGCTTACAGCGAGCCCGAGATCCCATTGCCTGTGATCATGGCCACTTGTTCTGCAAAGAGTGTGCATATACCGATCTTCGTACGCAATGCGTGTCCTGCCAGAGACATGGGCTAAAAAGACGCACACAGTGAACCAGAAGAAGGATATCAAGAGACAGAAAGAACGCCTAGAACAACTCAAGAGAGAGGCAGAAGGGGAGAAACACCGCGCATTAGAAGCTGCACGGGAACGCGTCCTGCGAGATTTCGAAAAGGGTCTGCTTACTTTATCGGCGAATTCACCTGTCGTTGCCTCGACATCTGGTGCCGAGTCCATCAAAGAAAGTGCGTCATTTGGTGTCAGTTATATCTTGATCTTACGGCGACCGCTTCACAGGTCGCTCAAGCAAACGGAAACTTGACTTTGACAGCTCAACCGTGGAGACGCTTGCACGGGAGGCTGAGGAAGCTGCACTCAGGCTAATAGAGCGAGAACAGGCGGAGGCTCTGCGACACAAACTACCTGATTTCTGGTTACCCTCGCTGACACCCACCTATACGTCGAATGGCCCACCTTCGTCATTGAAAGACATAAAGGTTCAAACAATGTGCCGAGGGGGAAATCCATCTCATGCAATCAAGTACGTGTAACTGCCAAGAATCTATGGACTCTTTTTCATCCCATTTCACGTTCAAAGCTTGAAGGCGTTCATTCCCGTCCAATTTTCCTTCCCTGCTTCTTCGAGTGCACATTCAACAGACTCGACTCCCGGGACTAGCGAGGTCAAAAAGGCTGAAGAATCAAAGAATCCAATATGCCCTTCCTGCAAAACCGATCTTTCCAATAACAAAGTACTGTTCCGTATGTGTAATCTGTTGGCCTCGAGGCATGATCGTTCACACAATTTCTAGTAATGCGGTCTTGTTCCCATATTGTATGCAAAGTATGCACAGATTCCCTTGTGCGACCCGCTAGCCAGTGCATTGTTTGCGACCGAGGTCTAACGGACCTTGACATAGTGGAGCTTAAGAGGGAAGGTATGTATGCATGGCCAGCAATTATATCGCAAAAATCGCGGTCAATTGTCGTTCCTTTGTGTTAACTTTGATCTTCTTTCAGGTACAGGGTTCGCAGGAGGTGGACTTGCAGAGACAACAAAAAAAGGGGTCGCTTTTCAAGGATAGCCACCCAGCATTTCTGCATGTATCAGGCTATCCACTATTCAATGCATTCAGCTTTTTCGTAAATCCTCACTTTGATTTGGGCTCAGCTGATCTATAATTCTCCTGCGTGTGGCCAGTTTGTCGCTGGCCTTCTTCTCATATGTGAGACCGCTTGTCCACGTAACACACTCTGATAGCCTGCTTATAAGAGGTGCGCTGGGATGACATTCAATTTTTGCTCAACTTTGACAAGTCTTCTCAAGATTAGGTATCAGTACCCTCGCAGATGCAACCACCAGCACTGCCCAGCTGAATTCAACCAGCGTCAAACTCTCAAATGGGTTTGAATGGGTTTTTGCTTCTAGCCTTATGTAACAACGGGATATGCATCTGAGGTATATTTGGGCTGAAATCCAAGACATCTTCATTCCCAGGATGCTGAGTTCACTACTGCTAACATTACAAGCAGGTGTGTATTCGAGAAGTGGGCTTACTTTACAGATGTCCTGGCATCGCTAAGCCGTTGACTTTAGGCGTAACCTGATGCCGGTTCATGCCGCAAGGGAGGACGTATTTCCTCACCTATGCACTCGTCCACGTTCTCAGCCAGCATCAATCTGCGGTTCTATCAGGCTGTAAGTGAACGCGCAGAGACTTGCCAGGCTGACAGTTTCATCTATAAACCTTGGTTTCATGGCTTCGTTTCTGTAGAGCACGAGATACTGTGCCAATGCTTTGCACGGGCTTGAACGACAATAAGGTGCAGCTACCTACCATGCTACGAAAGATGACTGTTCTCACTCCCACTAGACACCGCCGCACTATTGGCTTTGACCTCATGCTAAATTTCCTGGAATTAGCAGTGCTTTTGTGTTGAGAGAGAGGTCCGCGTTCCAAGTAGCCATCGGCGCGAATTACAAGTCAGGAGTTATTTTTCATGCTGATGACGAGGCTTACAATATTACGACCATGTTAGGGTTTGTTCGAGGTCCCCCATACTGATCTTTGGGCACGTTTTGACTTTGCGACCGTCATCGCAATTCGCGGTCCCAACTTCCAACAAAATAGATGTCGATCCGCCTTACGGGGAGGCGTGCAAAGTAGGGTCTACTTCATCACTGCAACCGATCCCTTGAGCGATAGAAAAGACGAAAGAAAACGTTTACCTGCAAGGCAGGAGAAGGACTGGACGTCGCTACTAAAATGTCAGTGGTGGTCCCAGCGCAAGATGTTCGGGAAGCGCACCGTATCGACCCAGTTCTCTGCAAATTTTTATTTTATTTTATTCGCCCTTCTGCTCCGACTAACACTGCCCTCCAAGGGACTTGAAGATCCTTCAAGTTATCCAACCGACTCTTTCGTAGTTCCCGTCACGGTAAGCTTGGGATCTGTGTCTTCTTTGTTAGTCTTTGCTTATTGTCCTATGGAGCTGTGGTGTCTCCTTGCTAGTAGTACGTACTGGGGGCGGAGACCATCCAAGCGATGTAGCACGGTTTCGACAAGCTACCATCATCGAACGTACACTTGAGTTTCGTGCCAAAGGTACGGTACACGTTTGACCTTTGCGGGTAAATGGCCCTATATGTATTCCTTGGAGCATTGGTGGCGTACGCCTCGTGTCGTCAAAGCGTATCCACAATTGTCCACAAGTCAGAAAGTCCACAACCTATAAATTCATCCACCATCCAGGCTGACATCCAGAAGTCCACAAGGCCTCTTTTTTTCATCGGTCTCATCCCTCACACTACTCACACGATAAAGATGCTTGCACCACGTATCGAACGGCAATTCCAGAAGGACCTTCAGCAGCATGTCTGCGCCAACGAACTGAGAATCAAGGTCCGGCGGATGAAGGAGTGCTTTCCAGGAGGCAGCCTGCCCTTGCCAACGGCCGAAGTGATCGCTACGTGGATCGACTTGCCAAACGTCACAGTAGATGTCTTGCACATGTCCATGAAGACCAGACTGGCATTCCCTCGCGCCCCTCCACCAACGCCAACGGGACTCGCGTCTGACACGGACGATGCTACATCAGATGTTTCATCTCTCAACGGCAGCCCCATTGACGGCAGGCTGTGTGTCGAACACACCGGCTTGCCTACGCCTGACACAGTGGCATTACAGGGTCTTGAACGCTCTGCCACGGATGACAGCGATTCGATGTCGTGGCGCAGTGAGCCAGGTCTGTTATCGGACCGGCAAAGCAATGAAGAGGATTCACTGCAGTCCACCGATAGCAACTCCCCCTCCTCAGATCGTGAAAGCCTTTTTTCCAGTCGAGCCTCGCCGACAATGGTGGAGTTCCAAAATATGGTGAACCAATGGCTGTTGGACTACCGCGCTCGAGGAACGGAGCTCTTTATCGAGTCACTGATCGCGTTCGGAGCGATGTCTCAAGGAACCGCGCTACTCGCATCCCGTATCGCGCGTGCGGTCATCAGGAAGCTGGCAGAAATATCTTACACAGAAGGGAAGAGCTTAGATAATGCCATTCGCTCCGCAGCGTTGGCAGCGTTCAAGAAGGACAGGAAATTGGTAAGCTTACGTTGCAGACTGTTATCATCGGGATTTTAGCCGACAAAAGGCAACATACAGAACGACACCTGGACGGAGACGTCATCCACTGAGGCGAATGCCAAGTCACCTACTCCGTACAGTGTCCATATTGCCAGCTTCATGGGTAGCCTGTTTGATGCAGGAATATTCAATGCGAAGGATATTCATGCTTGCTTGTCCCTTTTATCAGAGGGAGAGAAACGCTTTGATCGCTTATGCGCTACGCATGCATTGCTGGTCCAAGCCAACGATAAGCTGTGCAAGAAACGTAACCTCCAAGCCCTGATGCAATTTCAACATGAAATCACGTCTAGAGACGAAGAAACGGGAGAGTACCTTTGGATCACTGCCCCGCGTTCGAACGCGATTATAGCTGTGAGTGGGACGGCCTGCTAGCATCGAGAGGTTGACGTCCGGCTGCTGTGACTCACAGGATATTCTTGCCACGATAGAGCGGTGGCTGGTTTCACAAGCTCTTAGGCGAGACCAGTCCCGACTGTCCCCGGGCTATCGTGCGACTCGTCGGAAAGCAGTAGGACCAAGGCTACGCAACGGCCCCCCCGTGGCGTCACTCACTGCTTGTGCATGATACGGACTCGGCAAAAAGTTGTCAATAGCGAACCTATAATCTTTGAGACGAAATTATGCACCGGAAACGTCGCCAGCGCCCGCATACGGAGGGAAGAAAAAAAAAGACATCGGAAGGTGCGCAATGCTAGCAATAATGGCAATGTCGATAGCAGAAAGTCGATGGGTTCAACCGGGAACTGAACCCGGGTCACGTATATCTTCACCTGTGTGGCGAGAAAACCACCGATGGACGTAGGCTATTGAGCCATACGCAACTCGAATGGCTCCTCATCAATTGCCAAGGAAAATAGAATGTACACCTGCCTTGATAATACGATACAAAAATCAGTACTGACAACGAAAGGGAAACTATCGAATCATGAGGCCAATCCCAACTCCGATGCAAAAGCTACCTAGTAATGCGACCCGCACCTCACCGTCGGACAGCTTCGCCCAAGCCCTCAGCATGCTCTTGTGTAAACGGTCTCTGACCGGCTGAACGAGAGAAAAAGACAACGATAACAAAGTCGAAAGATGCAAAGGATCAACACAAGGGACGGACGGACTGATCGCATCAGGCCGCGTTGTAACAGTGTTTTCCCTGGCACGAGTAGCGACGTCCTGGGATAGTCGTATCTCCCACTCAGCCTCCCACTTAGCCTTGTCCCAACCTTGTGGCTTCTCGGCGATGTGAAATGCCATTTCGCGATGGCTTACCGCAATGTTTTCTACTGCACGCTCGACCTCCCGCCAACGCAGGAACCGCTCAACTGCCTCGTAGCGCAAGGATGAAAGGGTGTCTGGTGATCGGAATAAGCCGTTGCGGAGCACCAAAGGGGAGGAAGGTCTGAATGCAGACATGTGAGGTCGTGAAGGGAATCTGGTCTGGTCCAGGCCATGCCGAAGTACGATAATGGGAATATGAGGAGCAAGCGTGTCAATAATTTCATTTTCGGCACTAGAAGGACCTGTGCAGGGAGTAGAATCGGTCCCTGCAATTCACAAAAAGATGAAGATGAATAGCCTACTCACCTAAATCTGTCAGGATTATAAGAGCAGTGTATAACGGGGTCCACGGTGAAGCGATCAGGTTAGTCAGAGCGACAGACGGCTCGCAGCGCCGATCGATTATTTCCAGTAGGGAATGGAATGGTGAACGGATGGCTGGCAGTATGGACGAAGGCTGGCAGACGTCCATTCATCAGAATTAATTAGCTGTGGGATGCAACACACACACATCATTCTGAATGTTTTGACGGACAGCAAGCTCAATGTTCCGTGATGGTTCAAATTTCTCGAGTCCATGGGCGTCCTTGTGTTCAATCCAGTCTGTTGAAGCACGGAGCACGAAGCCCTCACTGGTTGCCTCCCAGTCACCGGTGTCCACCACGTCCTCGTTGTCATCCAACAACAGACTGGACACTAGACTGTGATCTTGTGCAGCATCCCCGATAACAAGTAACCGAATGTCTCCCAGAGTCTTTCCGAACTGTGTCGGTCGCGGAAGGGCCTCTGGGAGGGTCAAAGATGGGATGATGAGCCCCTGTGTGGATACCTTGGCATGGTCGGATAGAGGATGGGAATGTGGGGGACTGGCAGCTGCAGAGGAGAAAAAGAAAGAGGATCCGACTGATGGGAGCGAGGATATTGATTCTGATGGACTGTCGAGAGGTGAAGGAAGCGTACTCGACCGAGGCGACGATGGCCGAGAGGCATTGGCTGCAAAGTTGATGGAGCTAGCGTGATGCTCTTGTCGTGGGTGAGGCGCTCGAATCGTAGAAGCACTCGTTGACACAGGGCCCGCAGACTCCATGGTCGAGGACGAGAGAGAGGAGGAAGAGTGTGAGTTGTAGCCATTCCGCCAAGCTACACGTGTTTGGGCCACCTAATTCGGATGTAACCGTCCATTTGCTATCAGACTACACTATTCCAATCAAGACATCGAGGGTAGCGACAGAATCGATGCAACATATCTCTGGCAGCCGTGCTACGGAGAAATTCCCCAACAACGCCGTAAACACGATGCAGACGTCTTCACAAGTTCACAGGCGACCTGGAATTCAAACGTTCACACTCGAATGACGAGAAATTGCTCAGGGATTTCCGGGTTTTCCTGTGGAGCTAGCGTCGGTATTACATACTTTTCACCGTTCTCGTCCTCGTGGACAGTTCTCTTGACCTTCGCGAATCAGTGAGTACGAAAGCCCTCCAGAGTAACGCACGCCTATCTCACCTGCCACACTTGCGTGTTAAATCCAATGTGGGCAAGCGTAGGAGAACAAACGGATACGATCGAAGCCGCCGCCTGCATCAGCATGCGGAAAGACATCACGGAGGCTTCGCTCGGTGAAAAATTGATGTGAAGTGCGCGAAGGTTCTTTGCCAGCGCAAACCGACGGACCGCATCGTTCTGATAAAAATATGGTTATCTCGTATGCAAGAGCACGATTCTGATCAACCAAGGACTTGCGAGTTCATGCTGCTCCGTTACGATAAATAATTGCTCGAGCAGCGGGCATTGTGAACAGATCACTTCCAATGCGGCGAGACTTATCTGCATGCGATGAACAGAGAACCTCTTCAGTCGCTGTCCGTGTTTTGCCGCTATATTTTTCCAGAATTCATCTAGTATGGGAGTCCATACCGAAGTGCTCGTGGAATAAATCGAGAAAACCTCTAGCGGTGCGGAACATAAGAGGTCTTCAACGTCGCGGGTCCACACGGCCAGAGGCAAGTGAATGTGGGCGGTCAGAGTGACTGCTCTTAGCCGTCTAAATGCGTTGTTGCGGAGGCATGTGGCTTTGAATGCAGACATGTCCTGCCGGATGCACGACTAAGCTAGACGGATCAAGTACAGTCACAGTACACGCACGAAAGCCTGTGAGAGGCCCTCGAGACCTATCCCAATAAGCCCGCTTTTGTTGGCGCAGGAAACCGCCCCGATACCCAGATGGGTCACTTTGGGACACCCAATGATGTACAGGTACTCCAGGCCTCGAAGATTCGACGCAAGACGTGCTAGAAACGTGTCGGTCACCAGGGTTGATGCCTGTCGACAGGCCATCACTCACTACTTAGTTCAAATTGACATGTAACACCTCACCTTACAAATGAGCGTAAGGTTGCGGAGTGTTTCGCCTGTGATTGAAATCCAAGTGGGAAAAATGTCTAGAACGGGAGCACTGGGCATAATCAACGAAATCTTGCTCAAACGAGAAAATTGTGTGAGCAAAATCGGATTGTATTCGCTGGCGTTTCCATTAATCTCCAACTCATGCAGTTGTGGGCAGCCGCCGAGAGACTCGAGCATGGGAGAACGAAGGGTTCCGTCTCTGGTCCATGTACAAGACCTAAGGTTAACGCAGTTTCTGACCCCTTGAGTGCACAGCTGCAGTAGCTCAGCGGATAATGTCTTCGGAAAGTCCCTGATTTCTACCGATGCGCGATGAGGGATCGAAGGTGCGAGACGGATCAACTGGGACTTACCTATTCTCTCCACATAACGAGCGAGATCAGAATAGCTAGATAAGGTCCGGAAAAGTAAAATTCCCTACGTGGAGAGCGCTATCGAGCGACTTGTTCAAGGTAATTTCGGTGCGAGACCGACCTTGGTTTTTGCTTCCCTATACCACGCAAAGATGAATATACGACGATACAGCAAACGGGTCGCAAATCTGTTAAACGTTTTATTCACAAGACATAGAGCGAATATGTGCTGAGGTTTGAGAACAAAGGCGAAAATTACTGGCATCAACTCGAGTGGAAGTTGGAGGAAAAGAGCCATGCAATGGGATCGCCCTCGGCAGCGACTCGTGACTAGAAAGCTGACTAATCAACAGCTTGAAGTCTGCCTGTCTTCGAACTACTGCCACCATCTTGGACTTTATCATGGACTTGGACGACGACTACTCGATGCACGACCAGGAGTCTGATCCTGTTCCACACGAGAACGAGGAAGAAGAAACTCAGCCGGAGCGCACAGTTGGAAAGTCTCGAGGGTCTATCTATGATGCACTGGATGATGACGAAGAGGACGACGACGACGACGACGACGACGAAGATGAAGAGGAGGAGAATCGACACGGGAGAAAACGTGCAAAGGTTCGGATTCTTCCTGACGTAGTTTTCAGGCATATGCAGATGACTTTCATGCAGCACCGTCACAAACGCAATACAGTCAACCGCTTCCTGGATGTAGAGGCTGAAGTCGATACAGAAGAAGAGGAGGAAGAGGAGGAAGAAGAAGCTGGTGGCGGTTCGTCTCGATATTGGGTTACTGTCGCCATGATACTAACCACCTTCGTCCAGACGAGTTCATTGCAGACGCTGGTGTCGAGGGGGACGAAGATATAAACAGAAGAGCAGCTGTTAACGCTCGACTCGATCGTCGCGAGAGAGAACTAAATGATCAAGACCTGGCCAAGATTGCCCAAAATATACACGAACGCTATGGGCGCCCTGTCGTACGGTACTCGGGTGACATGAATGAGGTCCCACAACGTTTGCTCATGCCCTCAGTTCATGATGCAAGCTTATGGCAAGTCAGAGTCAAGGTACTGAATCAGTAAACACAGCTGTATATTTCACTTACGTCTCCTTTTGTAACAGCCCGGACGGGAGCGAGACATCGTGTTTAGTCTCATGCGCAAGGCCATCGATCTCGAGTACACGGCCCAACCGCTTTCGATATTATCAGCTTTTGAACGGGACTCTTTGCCGGGGATGATATACGTAGAGGCTCGTAGCGCCCAACAGGTTAACCAAGCATGCAAAGGTCTCGTCGGTGTGTATCCTAGTCGTGGTATCACTTTGGTGCCGATCGAGGAGATGGCCAGTCTTTTGCAGATCAAGAAGCAAGACTTAACTGTCACTCCCGGAGCATGGGTTCGTATCAAACGTGGAAAATACCAGGGTGACCTTGCACAGGTTATGGATATAACCGAGAACGGCGAAGATGTTGGTCTCAAATTCATCCCCCGAATTGATCTTAACCCGAGGGACGATGCAAGCGTAGATGGACGGAAGCGGAAGAAAACTGCCACTAGTATTTCCACGATGCGCCCCCCCCAACGGTTCTTCAATTACGAGGAAGTAGTCAAGGTATATGGTCGCAAGCAGGTCTCCAAACGGAACCAAGTCTATGTCTTTCAAAATGACACGTACAAGGACGGTTTTATCGAAAAGGATTTCAAACTCTCGGCCCTACAACTGGATGACGTTAACCCCACTTTGGATGAAATCACGCGCTTTACCCGAGGACAAGATGGTGCGGAGAACGAGAACCCAGTTGACCTCTCTATTATAGCAGAAGCATCGCGAAAAGCAGCTATTTCTGTTCTTCAACCTGGGGACCACATCGAAGTCTTTGAGGGAGAGCAAGCCGGTGTACATGGTGTTGTGGACTCCATCAATCAGGATATTGTCACCATCACTGCTGTCGGTGTGGACATTGACGGCCAAAAAGTCGACGTGACAGCTCGCAGCGTTCGCAAGCGGTTTAAACCGGGTGACCATGTCAAAGTGATGACCGGTCAGAACGCAGATGAAACTGGTCTTGTTGTCTCTGTTTCTGACAACGTAGTCACGTTCCTCTCCGATATGTCAATGCAGGAGGTAGGTTCTTTTGTTAGTGACATTCCTCTATCTTCACAATGTTTCCATACAGGTTTCTGTGTTCTCGAAGGATCTTCGAGAGGCTGCCGAGGTGGGTTCCGGTACCAATATCGTAGGCAACTACGAGTTGCATGATCTGGTTCAACTTGAGTAGGCATAAGCTTTCCTGACAGCTTTTTGATGCTGATGGAGTTTTAGTCTACAAACTGTGGGAGTCATCTTCAAGACTGAGCGTGATTCCTTCCGAGTACTTGACCAGAATGGACAAGTACGACTTGTTCAACCTCATCAGATATCCATGCGTAGGGATTCTAATCGTGCAATAGCAACTGACTCTGAGGGTCACGAGCTCCGGGTTAATGACAATGTCCGAGAAGTGGATGGAGAGGTGCGTTCACGATGAATATTCACTAGTTCGTTCTTGAACATCACATAGGGTCGTAAAGGCAGAGTCCTTCACATTCACCAATCGTTTTTTGCTTTTCTACATAACCGTGATATTCCCGAGAACGGTGGTGTATTTGTCACCCGTGCCCGGTCCCTCGCTTCACTGGCACCAAAAGGAAATCTTGTCAAACCGGGTACAGACCTCGGTAAGATGAACCCACATGTGGCCGGTGGTGCAACGTCTGGAGGCATGGCCGGCTCGGCCATGGGTCGCGGTCCTCGGGATCGGGACATTGGTGCCCTCGTCGCTGTCATTAAGGGTCCGCAGAAAGGTTACATTGGGATCATCAAAGATACCAACGGAACCCTCGCCCGTGTAGAGTTACACACCGGGAATAGGGTCATTACCGTTGACAAGCAAAAGCTTCACCGCAAATTGTAAGTAGCACGTGTGAGTCTTGACCTCGTAGTTCTCATCCCACCCGCCTCAGACCTGATGGAACACTCATCCCTCTTAACAAGCCTTTTAATCCGAATCTTGGACATTTCAAGGCCCCAGGAGCACCCGCACGAACTGCCAACCCTTATACGCAAGCGACCGGCGGACGCACTCCTGGATGGGGTGGTCGCACACCAAATCCGTATGCGAATGGCGATGGAAGAACTCCCGCGTGGAATGCTTCTTCCAGAACTCCAAATCCATTTGGTGGTGATGGTGGCAAGACTCCGGCTTGGAACGCCTCGTCACGCACGCCTAACCCACACCAAGATAGTGGCAAAACACCGGCTTGGAACGCCTCCTCGCGGACGCCTAATCCGTATCAAGAGGGTGGTAAAACCCCCGCATGGAGTGCCTCCTCACGGACTCCCAATCCAAATGCAAACAGTGATTCCCCAAACTGGGCTAATGATGGCGGCAGAACGCCCCGTTCGGGTTGGGGCGGAGGATGGGGGAGTAGTCCTTTGGATACTAATAGTGGATGGGGCAATACGTCACCTGCGCGGCCAGCCGACGCAGGTTATTCCTCATGGGTAAGTACCACCAAGTCACGTATTTGTCGCAGCTTATTCGCTCGTTGAAAGTCTGCACCGACACCAGCAGCTGCTCCAACACCGTTCGCTGCTCCAACTCCAGCTGCGTCGTATCCAAGTGCGCCAACGCCCCGCACCATGGGGTCGGCAGGCTTTATGCACTCAGCCCCAACACCGGGTGTCTTGGCCACGGAAGAGGAGGATTCGAGTGAGTGACCACCTAATCAATTAGGAAGCAACGTCTCATGTAGTCTGTTGCCAGCTCCTAACTGGCTATTGGATCCAGCATTCCAAGACAAGAAAGTACTAATGGAAATCGGTGGCACGTTGGGCACCTGGCATGGTGGCGAGTTCAACGGCGCCAAAGGCTTTGTGACCAATGTCTTCCGAACTCCCGGAGATACACTCGTCACTATCGAGCACATCGACCCAGGCCGAGCGGGCACCACAGTAGAGGTACCGATCGCTTACCTAGGTCCTGTTCATCCAGAACAAGTGGGTGATCATGCCATCCCACTGACTGGATCCGCCAAGGGCACCGAGGTGATCTTGAGTCAGCAACTGGTCTCGGATGTATGGCAGGTCTCGAAGTCGTTGGATTCGGAGGTCATCACCTGCCTGGAGAACGACATGGTGAAGCTTCATGGCAATTGACGCAAAGCAAAAGTCGTTGTGATTTGTGGTTTTGATTTTGACCCTCGCGTTTCTCTGTACAGCGCTCGTGCAGATAGCTTGTCGTAATTTATGAACCACTCCACTTTTCGTACTTGTTTTCGTGGGAAGAACCGGGAGCGAGTGAGACCACATTTGACTTTTGTACGCTGCGTAGACCCGCAAAACAAGATCACAGCGATGTCCTTTCTTGTGGGATCCCTCGCTGGCGCAGTCACGACGGCAGGGGTATGTCATTTTCCAAGCTCTTGCTGGGGCACAAGGCACTCCCCTCCGTCGCACTACTCCTAACAAAACTGCAGGTGTACTATGGATTCTCGAACCTGATACACACGAGGTAAGCACCAAGCGAGCATCAACCCCATCTTGCTGATGCTTCACGTTCGGACATTGGCTCGCATGATATAGGACCGTTCAGCACAGTAACGAGTACGTGAACTTTTCTTGTTCGAGCGCGCGGTCGTGCTCTCGTCACCGAGTATGTATTTCGCGTTGACGCTCGATGGAACTCTTTTCGTACGAACAGTCTGCACGTCCTCTCTGGGCGACTTGTAGACGCCTCTACGACGATTCCAGGTCCCCTTCCTGCCTCCGCAAGAATCGTCGAGCGGCCGTTTGTAGTGATGCTGCAATCACGCTGGAACGAGCACATTGCCAGTGCCTTTTCAGCCGTCGGGAGTTGGGAGCGACGTGCGTCAGACTGGACAAGGAGTGTGTTGTACGGAGAAGCATCATCGTCTCAATGAACTTGAAATCTACAGACACATACGAACTAGGTACACATCGTATAACATAGCCATACCAGCGCTTTTCTCCATGCAGGAGGAGTTACCTTTGATGAGGGGGAGAATATAACTTCTAGACGTTGACGGTGTTGAAATGTCTGTCTGCGTCCTCTCGTGCATCTGTAAGGGATGCTTCACGTCAACGTTTGTAGCCTTGATAGTACTGAGGATTATAGCCTTGTGGGGGTGGTGGCATCGACTGATACTGCGTTGGTGGTCGTGAAGTACCTGAGGGAGGGGGAGGAGATGAGTATTGCACAGGACGTGGGGGTGTAGGGGATGTCGTGCTGATTGGGTATCCCACTGGCGCATGTTGACGGGAAGGTTGTGTTGGAGGTGGTGGCGGCGGCGGTAGAGGTGGGACGGACGGTTGATGTGGTAATGGCGAGGGAACGTACTGTGACGAGCCAAATAGTCCGAGGCTGGCGTACGGATTTGGGGGTGGGCTCGGTGCTGCGTGCGAGTTGCGCGGCAACTGTGGCGGCAGCGGCGGGTGAATATAAGAGGCAGGACGCTGAGGAATGGAGCTCGTGTACGATGTATGTTGGGAAAGTTTCGCCGGTGGCGATGAACGGCTCGTCCCGCTCTGCAAGTTCATCGAAGCAAATGAGGCGTCGATGGAAGGCAGCGAACGCGGCGGTAATGGAGCAGGAGGTTTGGTGTCGACCGGAGGAAGAGGTGGTTTCGCAGCGGACAATCGTTGTTGAATCTCTGCCTGCCCCGCCAGCTTCTCGCGCTCTGAACGTCGCTCTGAAACGAAAGACTTCACGTTACGAGAGAGCGTCACACTCAACTCCGTGAGTTGGGTGTAGAATTGTAGTCCTTTCCTATATGCAAAGGTTGTCTGTGAGCGAGAATTCATCAAGCGGGCGATGGAACCAACGTCAATCCGTCCCGGACTTCCATATAACCATCGCGTGCACGCGAGATTCGTCGGATGGTATCTTTCTTCCATTTCTCTCGTTCCTCCCACTTCTTTGCGCCAGGTCCACGTCCTGCAGTGTCTCGTAAGCTCTTCCACAAGGTCTGAATTTCTTGCAAAGCGATCTGTTGGTGGTGCACGGTGGCCGCCAATCGTTGCTGGTACGATCTGAACTTCTCAAGTTCAGCGGCGAATAAAGTGGGTTCGACGCCACTGTTGCGACGGTTGAGGAGAAGAAGATGTGAAACGTCGTCTGCTTGGATCTGAACATCGTGAGCAGCAAAAGAGGCGAATTCAAAGTAAAGGCTACCTTGTCCTTGAGGTCCTTAAGGACCTCATTCCGTTCGTACGCAATCTTCTTTATCCTCCCAAGACGCTCTTCTATCTCGCCCGTATATTGTCTAATTCGGGCCCGCTCCTGCTCGTCGCGAGTTTCCAAGCCATCTTCCATGTCAAGCAGGCTTTCTGTGTCACCACGTTGTACACTCGCACGAAAAAGCGCTTCTAGACCAGATGACAGCACCAGAGATATATCTCCTTTCGCCGTGTCCCAAATCGAGTAAACCTGCCGGTCAGAGGTCGCGGCTGCCTCGAGGGCACTGAGATGCGACTTGAGATCTTGTCTCAGCGACTTGTTCAATGACGCAGATGGCTCTTGTGTCCACAGGTGATCGTACTTGACCCTCATCGTCTCGCACTCGCGAGATTCAACGTCCAACTCACGTGAGACGGACTCGAGCTCCGATTTTACAGCATCCTTGAAGCGGGATAGTTCGCGCATGAGTGTATCGACGCTTTCTTGATCTTCCATGACCCCGATATCTTCTCTCCAACGTCGCACCTCCAACGGAATCTCATCTTCAGCGCCGATTCCTCCCTCTGCCATGGCTTTGAACCGCCCGAGACCTTCCTGCACCCCCATGGCCTCCAATGCACTCCGCACCTCGACCTCTGCGCTCTCCGCATTCTCCACCTCTTTCCGCACCAACTTTGCTTTCTCTTCGGAGTACACGCTCGCGCTCTCGTGTACACTCAAAGGGATAAGCTTGATGAAGATGTCCTGTCCGATGACCTTTTGCGCTTCGGGTGCACCGTATATTTCTTGGATAGTGATAGGAGTTGCTACCGATGCCTTTTCGATGTTGGGGAGGGCATCCGGAGAAGGAAGGACGGCGTTGTAGATAAGATCGTTGTCGCGTTGAGCTTCGTTCTTGCGATCAGTGCATACTTGGAGATGAGATTTCGTACGCTCGAGAACGGACGACCCCGCATCTGCTGGTAGAGTGGGTGACACGTGCGACCAAAGGGCGGAGAAGGATTGAGCAGAACGATGACTTTCTTTGGCAAGGGTTTCTGCAAGAGTAAACCGGACGAGGGAATCGCCATGATTGCCTGCTTTGTTGTCGACTTGGGCACGGTAAAATTGGGCGAGCGAACCAAATAACTTGGACTTGATCTGAAGTGGGGTGAGATCGATAGCGGAACAGTTCAGGTCGAGGACATGCCTGTATCAGTGTTACCCAATTGCGATCAAAGATGCCCTTTCCCATAAAATCTTTTACTTCTTCAGAGAGCGATGAATACATGGACGTAGCCTGAGATGCAATTTTTGCTACGAGTGCATTCGCCTTCTTCTCTTCGATACATTTCTCGAGAAAGACTTCGGTGGCCTGGGCAAGGATGATGCCTACCAGGAACTTGATCACTTCGCGACTAAGATCGGTCGAGGGAGCGTGGAGAAAGTTCTCGTTGATATACGTGAGCATGCCAGCACACGTGCGGAAGTAGTGGAACGCGAGCTTCAAGCCCTCTGAATCGGACCTATTTTGAGAGGCGGCGATGGCGGAATGGGTGGAAGCGATCTGAAAGAGTATGGATGCCTTCTCGTAGGCAATGGATGTCTGCATGGTGACCTTGTTGGTGAAGGCATCGTGCCAGGAGAAATTGACACGAATCTCGGAGAAGCGCAGCTCGAGGAGCTCGAGCTGGCCAAAGTACTTGTAGAGGAGATCACGGCCTGTGATTGAATGAACGGTGTGGAAGGGGAGAAAGGAGAGAGAGCAGACCGGTCATATCACTTCCTGCACCCTTGACTGCATCTTGTCTGCACCGTTGGAGAGCCTGACATTCCTGGGTGTATGTCTCTGGGTTTTCTCCGTAAGACTTTGCGATCAGAACACGTATCGGGGTCGTCCAGTCGGCCTCGTCGGTGGTCTTTTTGGGGATCGAAACCATCGGGGACTGGTGTGAGGACATGATGGACGCGACTGCGCATGACTGTCACCCGGTCAGTCCAAGGGGGGATTGTGTTGATTCATATTTGTTTCGTACTCTGCAATGTCCCAACCAACGTCGAGCGAGAACATCGTCAGTCAAAAGGCAGGTCTGCTTTTCGTTCAGCCCCGTTCTCTGCTCACCCTCGCGACAGTATGACCGCTGCTGTATGTCTCTTCCTCGCCTTTCCGTCGTCCGGACACTGACCATCCCGACAAAGTGGCCGACTTGCTCGTCAAAACGTATCCTCGTGTCCGTCTCCCTTGCTGCCTGTCCACTGACCCGTCACTAGTGGTGTAGGCTTTGGCGTCGGCGTAGTAGCCTCTGTCATTCTCTTCCGAAGTACGCTTCCACCGTTCCCCGACACGCTCAGCTCACACGATGTCTCTCTAGGACGCACTTGGCCCATCGCACTCACGTCCGGCTTCGGTATGGGCGCTGCCTATGCCGACTGCGACCGCTCGTTCAACCCCGCACGCGTACCCGGCACCCGCATCATAATGCAACAGGAGACCAAATAGACGTCGAACGATGCCACGGGGGACGTCCGCATCCACGCTAATAAAGGCTATTTAGAGATGTCGCCC